>JAXQQM020086596.1:0-31059 GCA_034641835.2 Pinus albicaulis | reverse complement strand
TCAGTATATACGGTGATTCTCAACTTATAATTAACTGGGTCACAAACAGCTTCCTCATGATGACCCCGCATCTCCAAGGCTGGATCGAGAGAGCACAGAATCTATGGAAAAGACTGGGCAGTCCATCCATTACTCACATATTCCGGGAAGGCAACACGAGGGAAGACAATTTATCAAAAAAAGGCCTTGCTGAAGAATTTGGCATTATGAGGGTTTCACATTTCCTGAATGGACGACAGATTGAGGCTTTCTCTGTCCCCATTCCATAGAACAGATTTCACTTTTTATATATCTTATATGCATTGCTGGTGTTATAGATGCTACAGGGGGATACTACTTCTTTTTTGGTACAGGTATAAGACTGCAATTTTGAAGGCATCACTTCACCTATCACAGCTCGGAATTTATTATAAACGACATCACAACAGGGCCTATGCAACATATCAAGCGAGCCAGACAAAGGACAAGCGAGCGTGAATGAAAGGCAACAGTTTTGGATCATAGGGGTGCTCATGCGGGCATAAGGAGATATATATGATGAGTTCGTTGCCGGTTTTATCACAATACAGTAGAACAGTTGGGCTGCTGCTGATTTTACTGGTTTACACAGCCACGAGGAATCCGGTCTATTGCACTAGCTGTCTCATCTTTTTTCCTGCGGAGTATCTCCCAGAGCTCGAAGGACGGTTTTTGTTTCAATGTTCTTTGTACATAGTAGGCATGGTAGTCTATATGATGGTATATGTGTCATTAGATATGCTGGATGGCCGGGATACTAGGCTCATTCACTCTGTTAATGAGCGTTTTGTATGGGGGTCATTATCTGTGGAAGTCTCGCTGTTATTCATCACAGCTGAGACCATATAAGTCCATGTACTGTTTATACACTAATATAATCAGCGTATTTTTTTCCTCTGAAAAAAAGAATTAATTATATGCTTAGGTGTACAAATGACAATTTCAAAGCACCAGAAACTTGTGTAAAGTGGGTGAGTGTTTTAAAATGTAGTTTTAGAAACACTAATTCGAAATTCTACATAAAAAATGCCAAACTTATAATAGATTTTTATTACCCATAAATAAGTTAATGATTTTTATTAAAAAAAAGTTAATGATTTTTATTAATTATAAAAAATCTAATAAATTTGTATGAGTTATTAAACATAATTTTTTTTTTTTTAAAGTTGTAACTTGTAATGTATGTGTTTAGCATGAATGAGTTTCTGAATGGTTATATATGTGTATTTGATGCGGCCAACAATGGATCTAATTTGACGAGGTAACTGATTATCACTTAGGGTGGACCTACTTGCTTTATTAAAATAGGAATAAGTAAAGGATGATAAGAGTTTTGATTATCAGTTAAGGTGGAGTTAATTGGTTTACCTAATAGAAATAAAGGATGATAAGAATCTTTATTTTAAAAGATCTAGAAATAGAAGTAAAGGATGATAAGAATCTCTATTTTAAAAAATCTAGTCTAATTTATAAATGAAATAATTTTTTCCATGAGAATTAATTTTAAGTAAAATTGTGATTTTTATAAAAATACCTATTTCAAAAGTGAAAAAAATTGTAACTATTTAAATATTATAATTATTTTATTTAACATAAATGAGATTGATAATATTTCATTAACAAATCAAAATGAATGTAGTGTTTATATATATATATATATATATATATATATAACCAGAAACGTAACAATATTGCTAAAATCAACGGTTACAAATAACGTAACCATTTACTGTGCCTTTTAAATGAGACATATTAAGTTCTCAGCGAAGTACTCTGAACTACAATCTTGCCGAAAGGAAGATCTTTTTCATGTATCTATACAAGAGGAGAAAAAATCACATTTCACCATGCTAAACTCACAACTTGATTTTTATCCACTGGGAATGGAAAAGATCATTAAATATATGCAAGAAGTTGGATGAAATTTGACTTCGACCATAATGCAGTTGTAGATTGCAGAATATTTTGAAAACATGATTGAGTTGTAGGTTGAAGAATATTTTGAAAACATGACGGGATAATAAGGTTGTTTTTGAAATATTTTAAAATTTTATAATTAAATTAAAATTAATTTAATTTAAAGTAGAATTAGAAAACATATTCTCAAGAAAACTAAAGTAAAAAACAATGATTTATGTAGAAAAAAACACTGCTTTGATTTCATGCGCATGGCAGGCCGCGACAAAAGGACTATGCAATCTTTGGTGCCCTGTCAACCTAGCGCATACGAGGGCTGAGCTCAACGCCGCAAACCGGTATCAAGAACCATAAACGATGCAACCACGACATATCATGAGGGAACTTTGGAAGAAATTTGACAGTTAATTAAAGAATGGGAAGAGGACCTGAATAAACAGGTAGGTATGATGGATATAGACGTGAATAAACAGGTAGGTATGATGGATATAGACGTGTAAGACGTGCCGAATTCAGGGCACACCTGCAATCGAACCACGAAGTTTAAGCAAAAAAATTTCTTGTATTGATCAATGAAAAGTATTCTTGTGAAAGCCTTGGATCAAACATGGACTCAAATCCATTGGAATTATCAATCAGAGGGAGACAACAATTGTATGGAGCAGAAGCACTGGCCTTCCACTTTACAATACCATTGTTTGGATGGATGCAAGAACCAACCCCATCTACAGGTTAGTTTGACTATTGTGATGGATATTGAATGAATTTGGCTTCCATGTCTTTGAATTGAAATATTTTGTTTTTGTATTTTGGGTATGTTGTTTTTCATGTTGTTGAAGACCATTTTGCCCCCTATAAGATCATGGAAATATATGGTTGACCAGTTCAATCCATTATTTTCATGTTTTTGAAGCACTTAAGAGGTATATGACGAAGCTATCTTAGGCCAGTTCATTTGCCGTGGTGAAGCCCGCAACATCTCTTGCGGGAATTTAAAAAGAACTTCTAAATTGTGCAAATTCAAAATTTATGGCAAATATGACCATATTGTAATTCAATAACAGTTAAATTATCAATTATCCTTGGATTATTTCATTCTCCTTATTCTTTAAAGGAGTTTTCTATTACTAAATAAAATTGAATTTTAGTTGAATTTTAGTTCTGATTTTTTTTTATGATTACAGAGTTTTTTGTTACTAAATTTTAGTTGAATTTTATTTTTGATTTTTATGATTCAAATTTAATTTTTGATTTATATTTTCCTTAGAATTAGGACTCGGAACTGGTGATCGAATTCCTACCAGCTTCAACCACCATAGTTGTAGGTATGTTAAATTTTTTATTTTTTTTAATCCGTTAACTCTCTATTTTTTTAAAATGATTTCTCTCTTTACTACGAAAACTCTATTTTAAATTATTTCTCTCTTTATTATGAAGAATTTTAGAACAATTTTGAAACATAGATTTATTTATCTAATTTTATGTTAATATTTGTTATTTTTTTAGGCTAACTCCGTGAACAATCTTGAACAATTTTGAAAGATGGAATTATTGATTTATTTATCTAATTGAATAAAAAAGAATAATAAATTTATTTATCTAATTGAATACAGAATGAATACAAGAATAGATGGATTTCATAGAATGATGTTTTAACTACTTACAACAAAATTTATTACAAAAGTAAATTGTAAATCTACTACAAAAGTAAATAAGAAAATCTACTAAAAAATACGAATTATCTTAATTATCTGAATCATTGATTTTAATACTAGCAAAAGTATAGTGTTCTCGACTTTGAATCATTGATTTAAATAATCACCGTTGATTCAGAAACTACCTGTTGCAGAAAGCTTAATATCTCTGGGAAGGAGTTGCAGAGTTGCATAATATCCCTCGAAAGTTGCAGAGTTGCATAATATCTCTCGGAAGGAGTTGCAAAACAAGAATTTAGTTCAGCACAAAGAAAATCTACCACAGAACCAAAGAAATTCTACCACAAAACCAAAGTTAAAGATATGTAACATATGAGATTGGCACCCGAAGAATAAACAGGTTACTGTATGGAAACAAGTTTGAAGGGGAACAGGGGACAACATGGGTCATCCAAGAGTGTTGACACATATGGGCCATTCAATAGTGTGACACGAATGCACTACATGTTATCCAAAAGTGTTGACACATATGGGTCATGCAATAGCCAATTGATCCGACCAAACATCGGGTGAAACATCTAATGATACTAGATTAATGCTAGCATTAGTCCACTATGAATTCCCATAAACATAATTTTTACCTACTATGATGTCTTAACCTAAGGAATTGAATCCTTGTCTGGCTCTCTTTCTCGGGAAGTGGCCAATAAGACCTCAAAACCAAAACCAGTTATTGGCCAACAATGACGATGCAAGTAATTGATAGGTTATTCTAAAAGCACAAAGACAAATTGTCACAAAAACTTTAAGTTTAACGCTAAAAATTTCGAAAGAAACTAATACTAGACTCAAAAACTGATTACTATAGTCCCTTACCTGCTGGTAAGGACTAATAAGATCATATGCATGAAACATAGACCTAAAATAACATATTATATATAAATATATAAAACTGAGAGTATGTAAAAGTCTCACGCTGCCCTTTTTTTGTATGCATAAACATAATTAATTTGCAACACTTAAAAAGAGAATAAGATCATATGCATAAAACATAGACATAAAATTATATATATATTCAATGGAATAACAACATGAATAATTATAGCTTCAATGGGCCTTGAATTGTTACTACCTCTCATATTACATTACTTTGTATGACAATCATCCATGTACATGGCTTAAAATATTGAAACCTTAAATGGTTAACTAATGGGAGTGCATTCCAATATAGTCTGGGAAAGCACTAAGCGAGTGATAAAATCCTTAATCAATGGTGAATCAACATATATGCTAATCAACACATTTCCCAGAACTAAGCGATTGATAAAATATTTAATGAACATACATGCTAATCAGTACATTTCCCTCCCTTCCACAAATGAAAAATATCTTTTCTAAACACCACCTCTTTCATTTTCGGGTTTAAATACAAGCATGCGAAAATAATAAATTTCTTAAAAGGCATTGGAAATGAGAATTACTTCTGATGTAACCAGATTTACAATAGAAGTAATCTTGTAACTCACTGCATCAATCAATACGTATCCATCGAAGTTTGGTAGACCGCAAAGCCCTTCTATTTTCTTCAAACCATCGCAATAATTGATAGTAAGATTTACCAAATGTTATCTCTGAAATTCCAATCTTTGAAATTTCACAAGTGTTGGAGCCGAGGCATAGATTCCTGAAAGTTAAGCTCCATTTTACTTAATGGACACTCTAAAAGCAATGCGGTCAACTTTGTCAATAGTCCAACATAATGGGGCAAATATTTTAATCCTGGGAACCTCTAGATGTCCAATGAACTATGTGGGAATTTTATCCTTTTTGTAATAGGTTATATTTCTTTGGTTTTAATTGGTTATATTATTTTGTTTTTATGTAATGATAATTGGTTGTCGATTATAAATAAGTGTAGATCTATTCATTTTAAGTCTAGATCAATCAAATGTTGACAAAGATAGAGCTTCTCGATGTAAAAACCTCTTTTTTGAGTGCAAAACTTGAGGAAATGTTTACACCTCTAGAGATTTGATCTCTCAATGCTCTTGATAAATCCATAATTAAGATGGATCTATACTTGTTCATTCATTTTTAATATATATATATATATATATATATATAAAGTAATAATTACTATAATGAAACATTAGATGCATGTTAATTTGTTAAAGAAACACTACCAACCCAATTCATGTTAAATAGAATACACACAAAAGGTAGAGGAGGAAAGGCACAAAATTATACACACAATAACATGAGTTGTGACTCTTATATTGATCACACAAACTTAATTATTGCAATGAATTAGGTGAGGGATATTTATACTTTTTCGAGTAGAGACTCACTCAAAATAAATTTGACATGCAACCACATTAAATTCGACTTTACCCAAAATATAATCTAAACTCCACCTGACTCACACTTGACTCAGTTAACTCACACTCTAAATTTGCACTGCACTTTAAAACTCAACTTATCTCTTCATGCATCACTCAACTTAGATCTTTTTAGATCTTCATGTGGGAGTATTTAATATTTCCAACACCCCCCCCTTAATTATGACCATATGACTAAACATAACTCAAATGACTCAACATGACTCGACAATGCGTACTAAGATTACATATAAATTGACTCAATCATCACTCAAACATGTCTTCTAATCTAAGACTCAGTTACGCTTACAAAGGCTCAATACTTTTACAATTTTGCATTTTCTTTTTCGTTTCTTCCGGAATCTATATCATCTAAATCGCTTCATTCTCTATTGGAATTTCTTGTTGTAGGCTACATATTTATTCACTTGTTACTACTGCAATTAGTCATTGACTTGTTTTGAATTTGTTCTGAAAAAAAATATGGTATTGTCTTCTACGCTTTCGTCTTCAAATATGCATTCAATAATGGATTGTTGCCACACCATTTCATCTTCAAAATGTGTTCTTCGCTCTGCTTCTTATGTTTCATATTCTTAACTTTCTTTCTTCAATATTTATTGATAGAAAAATCTTATCTCTTCTTGACTCCATCGCTGAAAAATTGTTTCAATGCTTTCATCTTCGCCTTCAGAAACTTCCATGTCCTTCTATTTTGTTTCATCATCAGGTACTATTTTTTTTTTGCCCCTAGTATGCACACTAAAGATTATCATTAGGATTACATGTAAAATCATAATCATGCTCTTTTTTCTCATTCACAACTTCATTTTATTATTTTATTCGAACTATTTTCTTAAGACTCCCATCAATTTGTTCAATTGGTTTCTGAATCCATTCTTCAATGAGCTTCAAATCATCATCAAACTTGTTAACAACTTTGTTTTCAACTTCTGCTCCCATGCTATTTTGAACATGCACATATTTAAAAACAATTTTAAAAACATCTTTGTTATGCTCTTCAATGAGAGATTATTTCTCTTCCTCTTCCTTCTTTGCTTTCTTTTCCACTGCATGGAGGCTATATTCCACTATTATGCACTTAGTGAATATTCTCATCAAAATCTCTTCAATCACTTTATCCTCTTCTTGATCATCAACTACTGCTAGATCACATACTGCTTCATGAGAAGTTCCAACTACTCCATATATTGTTGCTACAGTTGCAACTTCAACCTTCAATTCTTCATCAAATTCATCAGTTGCGACTGGATTCACCAATTCACATATGAATTTGCAGTCATCATCCGCGTGTTTCATCACAATGGGATTCACCATCATCTACACCATCCACGCTACAGTGGAGTCCTTGAGAATTTATATGTTCTTGGTCTATTTCACACACAGAGGCTTTAAATTATATCTATAATCTTTGATGCATCTTCTTCATCCATATGCATGCCTAGATAATGGATTTCAATTTTATGTTCTTAACGACCATCATCCACTTTTGAGTGGCATTCTCTAAGCTCTATTTTCCTCTCAGAGTCTTTCTTATCTATTCTCATATTTGCGACTGACTCAACAAATTGTAACACATCTTGTTACTACATGTCACTCCCCCTTACACCAAATTCTTCTTCTGGGATCTTCCATGCTTCCTTGGAAGTTGTGTCTTTTGCTACCTTGTACAAAAACATCTCATCCAATGTCTATTTTATAAAATTCAATGCTAAAGCATCACATACTTCATCATATGAGTTATTAGAATGGTGCTCAATTAACTCTTTAGCTTCAAGAAAAGTTAGCATTTTGATAACCTTAAAATCAAAATATTTACCAGTAAACATAGGAGGTGGTAGCAAATCAAAGCTACACCAATCAACCTCCATTTATTCTTTATCTTCCACTAGACTTCTTAGTTCCTCGATTGCGGCCTGTACCTCTCTAAACATGACAATGATCATCGCCTCTTCTTTTTTATTCATTTTCTTAATCTTCTTTAGTCGCGCTATACGACCCATGACTGTTGTCTTTTCTTGTCTTATAACTATTTACCTAATTACATGAGGCTATCTTCCATATTGCCCCAAAAAAAAATATAAATTTTAATATAAACCTCTCTAAGACACAATCTTCACCCAGAAAACACTGTCATATTTGACAAAACACTAAACGAACTTTTACAAAGCCCAAAAGCCATTTTTTAAATAAAAATATTTTTTTTTTAATCCAATGACATAAAATACTACCGTGCACTTTTTTTAATTCTTTGCATTTACAAAATCCTTTTAAAAACAAAAAAAAAAAAAACATTTTTTAACTCTTTATAATGTCCTTTTCAACAACACCCTTTATAATAAACTCCTTTTAATAAGCCCATTTTTTTAATATCTCCTCGGTTGACTATAGTTTCTCACACTTAAGAATAAATTTATGAATGTGCCACGTGACGTCAAAAGTATCCTTAAACTTATATGAAAACTTTTCAAATCTACGAAGCTTGACTTTACCTTTAACGAATTTGAGTGGGCTATTCGCACGTTTTCCAAAGCGATTTTAACTTTGTTAACGTGACTCTGACTTATGAAGAGATTGTGTATTAACACTTCTTACTACAAGGGAGGCCGCTTTAGTTTTCTAACGCACCGACGACACAACAACTTTGTGTGCTTGGTAACACAACAAATTCTTTTTCAGCCTTTCTCCGTTACAACGCGCGAGTCTTATTTTCTTGGATATAGGTTATTGAGTACGGTGTGGCAGATATTGTCCACGGTTAGATTTAAATAACTGTAAATTTAACGATGGGTAATATCTGCCATAGCGCATTAAATGGTGTATAGATAAAAAAAAATAAGCTTTGCCATTATAACGCCCTAATTCCACCATAATTTTTTTGTTTGACACAAAATATTGTTGTTTATTTTGGTTTTTTCTCTATTTTTTTACTTTAGCTATCTCTTGGATTCTTCAAATTGATTTCAATTCTGATACCAATTTGTTGGAATGACAGGGGAGGAAAGACACAAAATTACACACAATAACACAGGATGACCTCAACTCTGATACAAATTTGTTGGAAAGACAGAGGAGGAAAAACACAAAATTACACACAATAACACGGGATGCGACTCTTCTATTGATCACACAAACTCAATGATTATAATGAACTCAATGAAGAGTATTTAAACTTTTTCAACTAGAAACTCACTCAAAATAACTTTGATATGCAACTACACACTGAATTCGACTTTACCCAAAATATAGTTTGACTCTATATGTGGACTGCACTTAACTCATCTTATCTCTTCATTCATCACTCAACTTGGATCTTGCTAGATCTTCATGCAGAAGTAATTACTATTTCCAACAATATCTAAAATATTAGAAATTTGGCTTCTGTGATCCATAAATTATGTAAGAAAATTTTCGGTGAAAATCACATGTAAGAAATTTTTTTCCGACACGTTTTGAACCAGCCAGTGTGGTTCATCATTAAATTTATTAAAAAACATTAATATTAGATTAGATTTAAATTAAAACATTAATATTAAATTATATTTAAATCAAAATTAAAATTAAAATATAATAAAATAAAATTGAAATATAATATAATATGATGAAATTTAATTTAATTTATTATTCTAGTCAAACTAGCCGTTATTTTACAACGGCTAGTTGGAGCTTTCCTTGTCTATTTAATTAGTTTTCTTGATCAAATTTCTCATCTTGTCTTGATGATGAACCACACTAGCTGGTTCGAAAGGCGTCGGCAAAAATTTTCTTACATGTGATTTTCACCCAAAGATTTCTTACACAATATTTAAAATAGTTCATTTTTCCCACTTCTTTAAAATAACTCCTTTTTTTTTAACAATTTTAAAATAGTGATCTTTATCATCCTTTATTCATGTACTGGTAAGGCAAGGCAGATACCTCAACCCTAATCAATAATCAATTACCTCCCTCATATCCACCCAATTGGATAGGTCAAACCAGTCAAACTAGGCCCATTGTTGACGACATCAATTATATGTTATTGCACTCACTCTCCAACCCAGTATGGAAGAGATTTTGTAATATCTACCTTGTTATATTATGTTATCTAAACATACATAAAAATAAAAATAAAATAAAATTATTAATTAAACATTTTATATTTTAATATAAATAAATAACTCTCATTTATATATAAAAATAGTTTAATTTATAGATGAAATAGACTTTTTCACCAATCCCACCACAAAATTTCAAGCAAGAATGTGGTTTTTTTGTTATTTAAAATACATTTTAGAATGCATTCAACACCTTAAAAAACTCTTGGGACACTTTAATTCTACTTATTAAACAACTTAAACTCAAGCTTTTAAAAATCTCTTAACCAAAAAAAGAGTCATGAAAAATGCCATTTTATCTATAAATTATGGTATGTCTTCATATATAACCAAAATCTATTGTTTTAGTGTTTTATTTTCATTATTTTATTTTATTTAGTCCTTCTTTATCATTAACCTTTCTCCTTCCTCAAATTCTCTTAATTAACTTTACACTTTTTTAGTTTCATTTTAATTTACTCTATTTTTACACGTCTTTAACTTAATAATTTAATTTAATAAGTTTATTTTAATTTTTTAATATAAATCATTAACCCTCATCTATTTAGTATCAATTTTGACAATCATCTAATTTATTATTTTTAATATATAATTAGCCTTGATCTCATTAATATTAATATTTGTTTGACCAAAACCTATTATTATTAATGGTCCCCAAAAACAGGTGAAGTATTTGCACTAAATATCATACACCTCAACTAGTCTATACAATTCTTAACATAATAAAAACAAAAATAAAATAAAAGAATAAAATTATTAATATTATAAATAATTAAATTAGCCTAGATTCATCTTAATTCTAGATCTATCAAGCCTTTAGAGGGATCAAATTTCTAATCAATTTGAAAGAAGCTTGCACCTTCACAGATTTGATCTCTATCATGTTTGATAAATCCGGAATTAAAATAAATCTACACTAGTAACTAATACAAATCCATTAAATTATTTATAATTAATAAAAATCAAAAACTTATGTATGAGTAATTAATTGGTATTCTTGATCCACATTTCATTGATTAATAAACTTATATATATATATATATATATATATATATATATATATATATATATATATATTGGAATAATGTATTTCAATTATCTTACAATAGATTAAGTACACATATAAATACATCAGTGATTGGTTAAAGATAGAAATTCTATCTTAACCATACAATCACTTAATTGATTAAATCTTTTAACCGAACACTAAACTAAGAATTGTCTAAACAACTCCTAAAGAACAGGAACAAGCTCCTTTACTTAGAATCCAATACAACTAGGAATTATATCTTCCAAGTCCCCACCTTTTGACTACTTGTTGTTTGGGTTTTATAATAATAGGATTCATAATTTTTGAATTGACTTTAATTAGTCTTGTAATATCTACATACTTTTCTTTCTGCAAGTTGTTTTTCCATATTAGAAAATAAAAAGAGGGTAAAAGTCCTAAAAGAAAAATCAAAGGACTTAAAAGAAAAAGATAAAATAGAATATAAAAAATGGACCCCAAACAAAAAGTGACAAGAATAAGACATAAAAGTGATGCAAGTCAAAATACCACAACTAGTTACTTTTACTGCAAATAAATGATTATGTGCAGCTTGTTCAAAATGCCATAATCCATGATGAGTTAAATAGCTTAATCTTAACTTTTTCATGCTTTAAATTTCATGTTTATAGATAGAAAATAAAGATCTTGCCAAACAGTTTAAACTTGGCAAATCAGTAGATAGTTAGAAAATAAATGAGGAGCTCAACAATTTAATCTGAGCCCTTGGATGAAATAATGTTAGAATTAGATAGTTTCCTGTTTTAAAAAGAAAAATGGATTAGGGTTTGCAAGCTCAAATGCACCCATGCAAATAAAGGAAAAAATGGTAGAATAAATGATGGGTAGAAAGAAAGCAGTTTTACAAGGCATGGATAAACATCATCTAGCATATTACTAATTTTCCTCCCCACAATGTGCTCCAATACTAAAATCCTTCAGTTATAAAGACTCAAAGTATTTCTCTGACTTCTGGTGGGACCAAACCCACGTCTTAATGATTAATTGACACCAAGGTATTGGACCCAACTCATTAAAACCCTTCCCCTTCATAAAAAAACCCTTTTTCTTCAACATCACTAATTTTTTCCTATTTTACCGCCTTTTCCTAAGTTAAAACACATTTTTACTTAGGAAAAGTAAAACCCCTTTGACTAATTTCCTTTTACATATTAAAATCCTCGAAAACCCACAAAAATTATTTATCCTATGTATAAGTGTTAAATGATTATGTTGGGCATCACAATGAAGAAATCCTGCCTAAGAATCATATTTTACACTATGCCTAGTGTATTTTACATTCCCGCACATTCATTTCATATTAACACTTACCTAATGTATTAATTCCACTATATACCCTCATCCTGTATTAATTAAATCCTTTATATTAATTCCCAACCCATATTTTTAATTATAAACTAAAGTTCTATTCCGCACATGTGATAAATACTGGTCCCACTATCCCCACCAACTATAAAATCACATATACCCACAACTCATTTGTTAATAATGTATTAACCCTTCGCAAATCATAACCCGACTATGTATTAAACCTTAGATTTAATACATTTTCAACCCCCCGCCACATTAAGTTATCCCAGGCCCCATGCCCATTACCCCCCAAGCTCCATCGACTAATCCTAGCTGTTCGCATCCACCTGCCAGATCCAAAGGCTCAGATCTCCCATCGCAAATTTAATAGCGCGATTGATTAAAAAAATAAAATTTGTGATATAAGTTGTTTTGTCCCGTTCTCTCTTCTCCACGTGTCACGAAAGTATTGGATCGCATCCGTTCAAGAAATACCATTTACCGCCTTTAAACCATGCGATAACCGCTTAGCGATAAATCATCCCCCTCACCCAGACCACTTATCTTATATGATGTAACCACTATTCAATGCATTCACCGTTTAATAAAAATGCATACAAACTTCCCATATGCACTGTTTTCACTCTTTTTTGTTACCATTTGCACAGAAGGAGAATTTCTACCAAAAATAATGTTGTTGACTCTGTTTTAAAGCTTAAATCGAATAGAATTTGCCCAATTCGACTGCTACAAACATTTCCGAAGACATCCAAGTGCTATAAAGAGCAGCAGAAGCTTCTAAAATCTTTCTACAACCCTAGAAACCCCACTATAGTTCAAACCATTTTTTACAGTCTTTTCCCATCATCAAAGCCATAATCCTTCCTTGCAGACCTCTGTCTCCTTAATCAATGTTTTGTTTTGTAGGTTAGTAGCAAAAGGAGAATTGGGATTCAGTTTAATACTAGTTAAAGCTATTTACTCCTAAAAAACTTACAAAGAAATGAATTTTAAATGATATTCCTTAACAAAAGATTCCAGGCAACAGAACAGAAAGAAGTCATTTATACAAAAAGAGATAAATTGTCACAGTAAATGTTAAAAGTGAAATAAGAATGCAAAATGATAGTGAAAACAGAAAAGTCAAAGAGCATCATAATTAAAATGTATCAGATGAAAGTCAAAGTGAAAGTCAAATAAAAAAAAACAAAGCAGTCAAGGTAAAATAGTAAAAGTAAACACAAAGGCAGTAATGGTTAAACAGATGAAAACACTTTCACCGGCAACAATGAATTTTATCCAAAGTAAAAGTAAAAATAGTTAAAAGAATAGTAAGGTTAAAAGATGAAAACTGAGCAAGAAGTGACATTTTTTCAGAAAATTCATGTTTAAGTCATAGTTTTATAGAAACTATTGTGGCCAATTCAAGATGAATCTTGCAAAAATGGAGGAGGTTTATGTTCCTAAGAGGCCAATATACATAAAACTTTCTCACTTTTTAGACAAGTATTACAGAATGAGAGATACATGCACATCTTCACAACCTATTTTTCAGATTGTGCAAAGTTTTGTTTTACACATCTTGTTGCAGAGCTTATTATGAATAACTTGAGTGGAATTTTAGGAAACTGAGAGAGGTATATCTCAATAACATATTTATCTACAATAAAATCTTTCACATTTTACATATATATCTCAAATTGAGATATACAAAGGTATCACTGGACCCCAAATTTGCAAAATTTCTGGAACAAAATGCACAAAGGAAGGAGACAGTTAGTGACTTGGAAGCCTCATCATCAACTAAGTGTTGCTATAAAATTCGAATTTCTCTTCTTTGTCACCATAAATCCATAAATATAGTGTCAAATAGATTCATTAGTTTTGAGTTTTCTTTATTTAAGTTCTATTTATGTAATACAGTTTGAGATATTTGTAAACCAATCTTGATATTTTTTCAAGATATTCTAGTTTAGAATTTGTATAAATACTTTATCATTTGAAGTATTAGTATGGATTAATTGTTAAATATTTCTATAGCTGGAACATTCTGAACCTAAGGGTTTTTGTAATCAAGCTCAAATCAGAAGACTGGAATTCAAGGAATAAAGAATCGTATTACTGGATTCATGTGTCGGGCCACTGAAGTGAATTATTTTCTACTGTTATCTGTCAATTTTCTTATGTTTTCCATCCATTCATAAATGTGTTCTAAATTTTAATGTGAAATCAGGAATTGTTATATTAGAATTTGTTAAAAGCACTCTGTTATTGACTGGTTTTCATTTAATGTTTTCTGTTGATATCCAGACTAGGGAACCCTTAATTGCTCCCTAATTTCGATTGACCCCTACCTTTTCACTCCGTATCCGTATCAAAGAATTCTTAATTTCTCTTTATCCCGATTAAAGCCACTTCACTAATCAACCTTTGAAGATATTTAGTGACTCTGCTATCTTTCCCTGTGAAAATTTGACTTTAGACCTTGATCCTGATCTTTCCACTTGACACATTGACTCCATCTGCCCAATGGATTACATATTCATAGCTATCCATCTCATTAAGTGATTTTCCCACCAAACAAAATCAAAACTCCAAAACCAATTTTCCCTATATAACTAGCCTAAAATCAAACATAAAACAAAGTTAAATCTTATAGAGAGAGCCCTCTCTTAGCCTTAGGAAGGCTAGATCCTAAAGCTTAAAAGTAGGTTTGTGGTTACCTCTAATATTCTTTAAACTATAAATACAAAATCTCACAACTTTGGGAAATATTAGAGTGATAAAAATTGTCACAACCTCAATCAATAAATTCTATTTGTGGTCAAACATGACAAAAAAATATGTCAACAATGACTCTACTAGGATTTCAATAACGAGTCTACTAGGATGTCCTTGGTATACACAATTCTTTTATCCATTATAATTGCATACCTCTCCATCTATCTTATAGGCTACTAACTCCATTAAGTTGTCTCATAACCCTAGTAAAGGTGTACTCAGGGAGGTGGATTCCCAAGTTCCACTCTCGAACTCTCGAATCAAATATATCCCAAATTCAATTACTGAATTTCATCCCAAGTTGTCGCATAACCTAGTTAGAATACCACTCTCACATCTTCAACAATAAGAGATCCTTCCCTAGATCCACAATTTCCATACTATCTCGACAACCATCCATATTAAACTTTTACCTGCAGTTGATCTCATTTATAAAAATTTCAAACAATTAAACCAATTTGCTCACCTCTCTTTTTATTTTTGAAAATTTTATCCTAATCTATTTTACAAACCAATTATAATACTAATAGTTTTAGTATTAAAAATAATTTAACTACACCACCAAGATCTTAATGCTTATTGAAAGCACTGCTTACGGAAACACCATTTACCACTGTTCCTTATGACACATCGCCATAGTTCTACCCTTCAAATCCTCCATTATATTTAACACAATCTCTGCATACACTCGAACATACTCGCTTCCATATCAATGGCTGATTCCAGGGCTTATGGTCAAACCTCGCTTAGAAGATTAATTATGTTGTAAATCTGGTTAAATCAAGAACTTGTTATAACAGAAGTATTTCTCATTTCCAATTCCTTTCGAGAACTCTCTTATTTTCTTCCGCTTGTATTTAAATCCGAAAATGAAAGAGACTGTGTGTAACACCCATGTTTAGTGTTACTTTGTTAAAACAATTTTTTATTTTAAATAAATTAGACATTGAAATATTTTATTTTAATTAGCAGATTAACAATTATGTTAATGTTAATTGAAAAGTTATGAATTAAGTTTCTTACTTTTAAAAAAATAATATTTCACTTATGGTATGGTACCATGAATTTGATGGTAAAAATTTTCCAAGACTCCAAGGTAGTTGAATAAAGAAGTTACTGGCAGTGACCTTTCTTCTGGGGAATAAAAATAAAACCCTGGAGGAGGAAAGGGGTTCTGTACAGTAAAAGAAAAACAGCTAGAGGCTGAAAACAAAGAACTTCCAGAGCTGGTGGAGAACCAGTGGAATTCTAATATCTAACTTGGGAGAAGAGACTGGACAAGAGTTCTGAGGTCTACTTCATGAGATAGAAAACTGCTGTGAACTTTCTACCTTGGTACGGAGCACGGGGGAAGTGGAGGACGTTATCGCCTCACTCAAAGTTGGGCAGAAGCCATCAGAGTCACAGAAAGTGAGATAAGTAGACCTGATTTAAAATAATCTTGTATGTTTCTCCTTGTAGAATTGTATGCATAAACAAAGAAATGGAAACGTTACTTATGTGTATTTATTCAGGCATAAGAACTTACAGAGTAAGAAAGTCCTGTAGGTAATGGTTATGGGAAAGGGTTTATGTACTTATATTAATGACTCTTATGATATCTAAATTCTCGGTAAAAGAAACTGAAAATTTAGCAGGTTTGACAGTCTAAAACTTAGGGAATGAACCCCAAAAAATAGATAGTATGTCCTACAGGTGGAAACTAAATAGTACATGGACTAAGGGGGTTATTACCCTTAGAGTGGTCCAAACACTCACCTAGAACAAAGCTGGAAGCAAAGAGTAAATAGTGTAGACTGATACATTATTAAATCTGTAAGTAAAACAATAATTACTGTGAGAAAAAAAAGGTTTGTAGAGAATTGCTCTTTCTTTATTTCTATAAAAATACTAAATAGACTCTAAAACCAGTGAAGCTATAAATGGAATATTTTCATGTAAAAACATTAGCAAATTATGAACTATATGCCAAAACAAATATTAAACACTACAGAAATTTAAGGAGCAAGATTATACATAACAAGTGGAAACTCAGAATTCATATATATATATATATATATATATATGCTCCTTAGATACTAAAAATCCACATATACACGAAAGAAGCATGGAATACTATAGTACATTCAAAGCAGAGACTGATAATGATGAAGCTGAAGTTCATATTCCGCAAGAACCACAATACATAGAGAACATACTTAAAAGAAATGATTTTACAACTGAGATCGATAATTCCTTTTCAAGCCGTAAGTATAGGTGACAGAAAGCCATGCAAACACAACTGTATAACTTCAATTAAAATTAAGGGTTTCACAAAACTAATACTTTTACTATAAGTATCGACAAACCATTACAGTATTCTGACGAGGCCATTTGAGTATCATACCCATAATCCAAAGAATATACATGTATTGATTAAAGAAGCTAAATAACATAAAATCAATTCAAATCCTGTCGAGGTATGGGGAGATGCCCTCGACTTCCACGGGAAAGTGAAAACAGAAAGAAAACCCTTGCTGGGCCGGCAAGTTTAAAACCCGTGAACCAAAGCACATAATGCCGGAATTCCTTAAATCAAAACAATGGAAAAATAACTTATGTGCTTGAAAAATAGACAATTAATGAAGAAGCCTCAGAGTATGTCCACTGCCGGAGAAATGGTAGTGCCAACATATATCTAGGGTAGGAATCGTTACCTGTAAAAGAAGAGTAAAATAAATTGTCAAAGAGACTTAAGAATAGGGTGTCGTAAAGCCATGAACCAGAGAAAAACGCAAGAGGTAGAGATTTTATTACGTTTGGGTCTGTCGGAAAGAAAAAACCCTTGAACCTGTAGAAAACACTAAACATTAGTAATTAACAATAGGGTTAAACTTTGTGCATAAATTCTATTAGTTTTTAAAATCTAAGCAGGACTATCATGGAAAATCGAAGGAAAACTACATATAGATGTTAAGCTAGTCGACAGAGGGTTTATCTATAATTTCGCCGAGGAGGAATGCTAACTTGATGAACACCATGCAGAGATTCAACTAAATACCGGAGATCCATGGACGCATAGCAGTCTGGACCTCTGTCAGATGAAGAAAACGATTGAGGTCACTGAGTAGCGACAGAGAAATTATGAGTATGAGACTATTTGGAAAAACAAAGAAGAATTGTAGCATAACTGTGTGCTGAACTTACCCTATCATGAGAATTGTGTGTGTTATTCTCTGCACAACAATGAAATGAAGTTACAAAGCTCACAAACATCTGTGGTGGAGCCACAGAAATGAGACGGTTAGGGTTTGGCCGAGGGTAGACCATTACCCTAACGAGTTTTGAAAGCAATCAACACCGTTGAAGTAGAGGACAAATTAACATTGGAGGTGGAGCCATGTGCCGGCATAAAGGTTGAAATTAAAAACTCTAAGCCAAGGACCAACAATAGATAAATTCTGTGCAACTCAAATCTTTACACAGTGGAACGAATTGATTAAATAGATTGATCCTTCGTACCCTATGTATCATGTATATTATGGTTAATAAATCTGCCTCAAGAATAGGACTCATAATCCTTGTGAACTTTATGATATTTTCAATAAAGGGATGTAAGTTAAAACAAATCAAAGGATAATTGATACAATAAAACATTAACCCACTGTTGTAATATTTCAATAGATATAGTGACCATGTTATTATTTCTATAATTATGCCATGTCCTTTAACTCTATATTCATAGTTAGATTATTGTCTAAGTATCATTAATAGTATATGAAATGTATTATAAGGTCTCTTATGATCATGTTTGGTAGATAAAATTACCATCCTTGTAAAAAAAATTTGTGAATTAGTTTTATATGGATGAATGTTACAAGTGGTATCAGAGCAATGTTCCAACACTGGGACCAATAAGGGGTCACTTACATAATAATTAATGTGTGTGAATGCGCACAGAAAAATAATCTAAAAGAAGGAAATTATCAATAACCATGAGAATGGGATCAGTACATCAAACACCCAGAACTACAGGGGGAATTCACCCACAGTTTAATTAGGAAGCTAATCCAGAGATGTGGATGCAGTTAAGTATAGATCAGCACCATCAAACCAACAGATTACTAAAATAAAATCAAAGACAGACCAGCAAGTTGTTGGATATTGTGCAACAACTTCAAGCAGAAATGGTCCGGGTACGAAGTGACAATGAAAGATTGATGAGGGACCAGGAAAAGACACTAAAGGGTCTTGCATATAAACAAAATCATCCCACCGCACAGCCTAGCCCAGAAAGGAAAACCCATGTACAAGGCGAACAACAACATCATATTCCTAACAATCCTAAAGGAAGTCGCACCCATCGAAGCAAAAATAGTAGGACTTACAATGAGGCTGAGTCTGAAAATTCTTCTGATCAACAAGAACTGAAGAAGCAGAGAATGGAACTGCAAGGAGAATTTCAGAAGATTAAACCCCCTACATTCGACGAAG
The DNA here is from genome assembly GCA_034641835.2 of Pinus albicaulis. Taxonomy (NCBI): domain Eukaryota; kingdom Viridiplantae; phylum Streptophyta; class Pinopsida; order Pinales; family Pinaceae; genus Pinus; species Pinus albicaulis. The sequence continues at coordinate 11,360 of JAXQQM020086596.1, read as the reverse complement.
AGGCTGAAGAGGTGGCATAGGCTTGGATCATTAACATGAATAAATATTTTCAAGTACATTAGTATGACAGCAAACTCAAAGCTCGATGGAAATTTACCAATTGCGAGAGAAAGCCACGTTATGGTGGGAGGAAGTGAAAAACATACCTGAAATTGAATACCAGAATGTAACCTGGGATGAATTTTAGCGATACTTTAAGGAGAATTACTTGACCGAACGATTCTACGATGAAAAAGCTTGAGAATTTAATGATTTGCAGCAAGGCCAACTATCTATAGAAGAATTCATCACCAAATTCACTTCTCTGTTAAGATATGTTCCATATTTAAAGGACGAGAAGGAAAAGGTACATCGATTTTTGAGTAGTCTACCTACTCATATGAAAGAGAGAATTGAGTTTGTAGGCCCAAAAACGATGGATGAGGTAATCCGAAAGGCACGGATGTGCTATCAGCAGTCTAAATCCAAGGGAGAAGTGGGCAGAAATTGGCCACCCATAGAAAAACTCCTCCAATTTCAGAAATAACAGATCTGTAAATTATAAGGCTACTGTAGGGAATTCAACAAGTAAGCAAATCGGGAAACATCTACAAAGACCTAGATGGAAAGTCGAGGACAGACCCACAGAAGCATCTAACAGACCAGATCAGGGATAGCCACAGAAACCACCATTGCAGTGCTGGGGATGCGGTGAGGGACATTATTATAAAAACTGTCTGCATCGTGGGAGGAATGAAACTGCAGCTAACGTGCAAGAGGCATCTACAATGGGAGATTTAGAGCGAAATATACCCAGAATCAACGCTGCACTAGAAGATCGGCAAGTAGATTTCCAACCATGACAACACTAGAAGGTAAGATGAATTCTCATCCTATATCTATTTTGGTCGATCCTCGTGCTAGTTTAAGTTATATAGAACCTCGGATTGTGGAAAAAAATAATCTACAAGGCCAAAAGTTTAAAAATCTTTGGTTAGTATAGCTGACCACTAGGAAGAACCAAAAATTTCATGCCAAAGTTTCTAACTTCCTTCTTGAAGTCGAGGATCTGAATCTAAGAGTTGAACTAAACATTTTACCCTTAGGCTCATATAATATATTATTGGGCATGGACTGGTTGGAAGCACACTACTCATTAGTATATTACAAGAATAAGATTATTTACTATAACGCTGAATATGGAACACGTCAAGAGTTGAAGGGAATTAAGAAGCCCCTTCAACTGCGTCCTATTACAACATCCCAGCTAGGAAGATGCATTAGGAAGGGATGTAAAATCTATGTGATCCAGGTAGGATTTTCCAATTCTAAAGATAAGTCTCCTGCAATGGAAAACATACCAGTGGTGCAATATTTCATGGATTTATTTCCAAAAAGAATACCTGGTTTTCCACTTAAGTAGGATATATAATTTACCATCGAATTAGTGCCAGGATCAACACCAGTATCGCGAGCACATTCCCGAATGAGTATTCCTGAGTAAACAGAGCTGAATATGAAATTGTAGGTATTGCTGGACAAGGGTTGTATCCGTCCCAATGTGTCTCCTTAGGGAGCACTAGTATTTCTTGTAAGGAAAAAGGATGGCACTATGAGGATGTGTATGGACTATAAACAACTTAATAAATTGACTATTAAAAATAAGTATCCTCTGCCTTGAATGACGATCTGTTCGATCAAGTGAAAGAGGCAACACTATTTTTGAAAATATATTTAAGATCAAGGTATCATCAAATAAGAATAAAGGATGAGGACATTTATAGAACAAATTTCGAAACCAGATATGGGCATTACGAATTTGTGGTCCTACCGTTTGGTTTAACCAATGCACTTGCAACATTCATCAGCTTAATGCATGGCATATTTCATCCATATCTGAATAAATTCATTCTGATTTTTATAGACGACATATTAATCTATTCCAGAAATGAGGAGGAACATAAGGAGAATTTACATATAGTGCTTAAAATGTTAAGGGACCATCAACTATACACCAAATTTAGTAAGTGTGACATTTTCAAGAAACAAACACAGTATTTGGGACACGTCATTTCAATTGAAGGAATAGTAGTTGACCCTAAAAAGATAAAGAATATCATGGAATCGAAGGTTCCTAAAAATGTGGCGGATATTTAGTCTTTCATGGGACTAGATGGTTACTACTGACATTTTATAGAAGGATGTTCTAGAATTGCATTTCCTATAACTTCCTTGCAACGCAAGGGGCGAATTTTCAACTGAACCATGGAATGTCAATCTAATTTTGAGAAATTAAAATGGTTATTGACCACTGCTCCTGTTCTGAAGGTAGCGGATCAAAATTTAGAATTTGAGGTATGCACTGATGAAAGTAAAGAAGGGGTAGGGTAAATGTTGTCGCAAGAAGGAAAGGTAGTGGCATATGAATCCAGGAAGTTAAGAGATCATGAGCAATGATACTCTGCTTATGATTTAGAGTTGACTGCAGTTGTGCATACACTCAAGATATGGAGGCACTACCTATTGGACAAAAATTTTGTACTAAAGACTGACCATACCAGCCTAACCAGCTACTTTAAACAAGCCGATTTGAATGCTCGCCAGGTAAGATGGAATTCATTCTTGAGTGAGTTCAATTTTGAAATGCAACATGTTAAAGGCAAAGAAAATCGAGTAGCAGATGCATTAAGAAGAAAACTACATCATATTTATGAATTATATTTTAATGATGTGAAATTCAAGTTTCGGGAAGAGGTAAAGAAGGCTGCAGGAAATGATCCTGAATATCATTTTCTGTGGTAGCAAGCTCAAGATATGGCAGCACAAGGAAAACAGCCAGACTACGTCATCAATGAAAAAGAGATGTTAATTTTTTGAGGCAAAATATTCATCCCTAATCAAAAAAGTTTGAAAGGACTAACCTTGGATGAGTATCACATAAATTCGTATGCTAGGCACCCTGGCTATCTAAAAATGTTAACTATAAAAAAAGACTACCTTTGGCCAGGAATGCACAAAGACATCGCTAAATATTTGACCAAGTGTTTGGAATGCCAACAGGTAAAATTTGAACATCAGCACCCAGCCGGTTTATTACAACCCATACTGGTACCGGAATGGAAATGGGAAGTTATATCACTGGATTTCATTGTTGGTTTACCCAGAAAAAAGCGACATAATGACTTCATTATGGTGGTGGTGGATCGCTTGACCAAAGCAGCCCATTTTATTCCTGTATAGACTACATTTAAAATCGTACAAATCGCTGACATATTTATGAGAGAAATATTTAGATTACATGGTATACCAAAAAAAATCATCTCGAATAGAGATGTGAAGTTGACCTCAACCTTTTGGAAGGCACCATTTACAGGAATAGGCACTCAAATCCAATTCAGCACGGCTTACCATCCTTAGACGGATGGGCATACAGAATGGGTAAACTAGATCTTGGAAGACATGCTGCGAATGTATGTAGTGTAGAAACCAACAAAATGAGAGGACTACCTACATTTGGTAGAATTTTCTTATAATAACGATTATCAAAAATCACTCAAGATGAGCCCGTTTGAAACTCAATGTTAGACGCTTATTAATTGGGGCAGTCCTGAAACAAGATTAATGTTTGGACCATAAATGTTGGCCGAGATGGAGCAAGAAGTTAGAAAATTAAACAGAATTTGAAGAGTGCACAAGATAGAAAGAAAGTGTATGTGGACCGGAAAAGGACCTACCGAGAGTTTGAAGTGGGAGACCATGTCTATGTTAGAATTAGACACAAGAAGAGCACACTGAGGTGGACTACTTGTGCTAAATTGGCTTTCCATTTCTGTGGGCCTTTCCAAATCTTAGAAAGGGTGAGACCAGTAGCCTATCAATTAGCCTTACCAGGAAACATACAAGTGCATAATGTGTTCCATGTATCTGTACTTCAAAAATACATCCATGATTCTAAGCACGTAATACATTGGCAGAATGTTCTTGCAGGGAAGAAATGGAAAATTAAATATTTCTAGGATATATAAAAGATTTTTTTATTGAACTCTGTTTGTTATATGCAGATCGAACCGAACGGCGAGTTTCTAGTAAAGCCTCAACGTATCCTCGAACGGAGATAAATAATGCTCCGGAAGTGAACTATCACCCAAGTTAAAGTGCAATGGCATCACTTTAGCCCGAAGGAGGTGACTTGGGAAGATAAAAACTTTGTGCCGCAGGCATATCCTAGATTGTTCGATGGAATGGCTTAACACCGAGGACGGTGATCATTTCAAATGGGGGAAGCTGGAACACCCATGTTTAGTGTTACTTTGTTAAAATAAATTTTTATTTTAAATTAATTACATTGAAATATTTTATTTTAATTAGCACATTAACATTTATGTTAATCGAAAAGTTATGAATCAAGTTTCTTACTTTAAAAAAAAAATATTTCATTTATGGTATGGTACCATGAATCTAATGGTAAAAGTTTTCCAAGACTCCAAGGTAGTTGAATAAAGAAATTACTGGCAACGACCTTTCCTCAGGGAAATAAAAAGAAACTCCTGGAGGAGGAAAGGGGTTCTGTACAGGAAAATAAAAACAACTAGAAGCCGAAGACAGAGAACTTCCAAAGCTGGTGGAGAACCAGTGGAATTCTAATATCTGATATGGAAGAAGAGACTGGACAGGAGTCCTGAGGTCTACTTCCTCAGATAGAAAACTGCTATGAATTTTCTACCTTGGTGCGAAGCATGGGGGAGTGGAGGACGTTATTGCCTCACTCAAGGTCGGGCATAAGCCATCAGAATCACAGAAATTGAGATAAGTAGACCCGATTTAAAAGAATCTTGTATGTTTCTCCTTGTGAAATTGTATGCATAGACACATGAATAGAAACGTTACTTATGTGTATTTATTCAGGCATAAGAACTTACAAAGTAATAAATTCCTATAGGTAATGGTTGTGGGAAAGGGTTTATGTACTGATATTACTAACTCTTATGATATCTAAATTTTGGGTGAAAGAAACTAAAAATTTAGCAAGTTTGACAGTATAAAACTTAGGGAATGAACCCCAAAAAAAAGATAGTCTATTCTATAGGTGGAAACTAACTAGTACATGGACTAAGGGGGTTATTACCCTTAGAGTGGTCCGAACACTCACCTAGAACAACGCTGGAAGCAGAGAGTAAATAGTGTAGACTGATACATTATTAAATATGTAACTAAAACAATAATTACTGTGAGAAAACAAAGGTTCATAGAGAACTGTTCTTTCTTTCTTTCTTTAAAAAAACTAAATAGACTCTAAAACCATCGACGTTGTAAATAGAATATTTGCATGTACAGACAGTAGCAAATTATGAACTATATGCCAAAAAAATATTAAACACTTCCATAAATTTAAGAAGTGAGATTATACATAATAGGTGGAAACACAGAATGCATATATATATATATAGCTACACTCCTCAAATACTACAAATCCACATATATACGAAAGAAGCATGGAATACTATAGTAAATTCAAAGTAGAGACTGATGATGATGATGCTGAATTTCATGTTCCGCAAGAACCACAATACATAGAGAACATTAATACTTAAAAGAAATAATTTTAAAACTGAGATCGATAATTCATTTCAGACTGTAAGTATACGCGAAAAAAAGCCATACAAACACAACTGTATAACTTCAATTAAAATTAAGCGTCTCAAAACTAATACTTTTACTATAAGTATCGAAAAACCATTACAGTATTCCGACAAGGTCATTTGGGTATCATACCCAAAATCCAAATAATATACATGTACTAATTAAAGAAGCTATATAACATAAAATCAGTCCAAACGCTGTCGAGGTATGAGGAGATGCCCCTCGACTTCCACGGGAAAGTGAAAACAGAAAGAAAACCCTTGCTGGGCCAGCAAGTTTAAAACCCGTGAACCAGAGCACACAGTGCCGGAATTCCTTTAATCAAAATAGTGGAAAAATAACTTATGCATATGAAAAAGAGACAATATACGAAGAAGCCTCAGAGTATGTTCGCTGCCGGAGAAATGGTAGCACCGACGGATAGCTAGGGTAGGAATCGTTACCTATAAAAGAAGAGGAAAATAAATTGTCAAAGAGACTTAAAAATAGGGTGTCGTAAAGCCATGAACCAGAGAAAAATGCAAGAGGTAGAGATTTTATTACCTTTGGGTCTGTCGGAAAGGATGAACCCTTGAACCTGTAGAAAACACTGAACATTAGTAATTAACAATGGGGTTAAACTTTGTGCATAAATTTAAAAGCTAAGTAAGACTATCATGGAAAATCGAAGGAAAACAACATCTAGATGTTAAGTTAGTCGACAGAAGGTTTACCTATAATGTCGCCGAGGAGGAATGCTAACTTGATGAACACCATGCAGAGATTCAACTGAATACCGAAGATCCATGGCCGCATAGCGGTCTGGACCTCTATCAGACGAAGAAAACGATTGAGGTCACTGAGTAGCGATAGAGAAATTCTGAGTATGAGAGTCTTCAGAAAAACAAAGAAGAATTGTAGCGTAACCGTGTGTTGAACTTACCTTATCATGAGCACTATGTGTGTTATTCTCTGCACAACAGGGAAACGAAGTTGTAGAGCTCACAAACACCTGCGGTGGAGCCACAAAAATAAGACGATTAGAGTTTGGCCGAGGGTAGGCCATTATCCTAACGAGTTTCGAAAGCAATCAACACCGTCGAAGCGGAGGACAGATTAACGGTGGAGGTGGAGCCATGTGTCGACATAAAGGTTGCAATTAAAAACTCTAAGTCATGCACTGACAGCAGATAAATTATGTGCAAATCTAATATTTACACTGTGGAACAAATTGATTAAATAGATTGATCCTTCGTACCCTATGTATCATGTATATTATGGTTAATAAATCCACCTTGAGAACATGGCTCATAATCCTTGTGAACTTTATGATAATTGCAATAAAGGGATGTAAGTAAAAACAAATCAAAGGATAATTGATACAATAAAACATTAACCCATTGTGGTAATATTTCAATAGATATAGTGACCATGTTATTATGTCTATAATTATGCCATGTCCTTTAACCAGGGACAATTTTAAGGATGGAAAATTATTTGAAAGTTTAAAAACATTGGGGAATCTCACTAGTCTCTAATATGCAAACCATAAAATGTTTATTGACATATTTGTAAAATTATTCAAATTTATAATGGTTTTATATATAGTCTATAATGTTTCCTATTTTTAAGGTAAAATAATTTAAATTAATCAATCTTTATTGTGAAAAAATATGGAAAATTAGCCCACTTGAGAATATTAGCCCCTAAAATTTTCCATACCTTTAACTCTATATTCATAATTAGATTATTGTCTAAGTATCATTAGTAGTATATGCAATGTATTATAACATGTTTTATGATTATGTTTAGTAGATACCATTACCATCCTTGTAAAAAAGAAAATGTGAAGTGGTTTTATATAGATGAACGTTACACGGTGTTTGGAGAAGACCTTGTTTCTCATATTTTGTACATTTGTGAAAAGGAAATGCACTGATGAGCATGTATGTTCATTAAGGATTTTATCAATCGCTGAGTTCTAAGAAATGTATTGATTAGGGCATATGTTAATAAAGGATTTTATCAGTCGCTGAATGCTTGCCCAGACTGATATTGGAATGCATTGCCATAAGTTAACCATTTAAATTTGCCATGTATTTTAAGCCATGTACACGTATGATTGTTGTACAAAGTATTTTCTCAGGAATATGTAATGTAATATGCTGTTGAGGTAGGTCAAGCTTCAATGTATAAACAGCTAAATATGATGAGAATTAGATTTAAAAAAAGTGTTTAAATTGAGTTTTTGATAATAGAAATAGATTTGACACTATAAAAAAAAGTTAAAAGTATTTAAAATGTTGAAGAGAGTGTTTAAATCAAAACAAAAATAAATTTAACATCATAAAATATCTAAAATATTGAAATTCGACCAAAACATAAATAAATAAATCAATTACAAAATTTTATCAAAATCTTACCCAAATTTTAATAGTTTTCCAGACAAATTTGAAAGCGATATAAACCAAATCCTCTGAGTATTAATGATTCAATGGCCATTGAAGCTATGATGCTTCACATCGTTATGCCTTTTGAATATTTTTCTTTTTATGTTATTTTATCTCTACGTTTCAGGCCTATAATCTCGTTGTTTGATATGGAAAGGCAAGGTTCTTACATGGGAAAATCTAATGAAGAGGGGCATTAAGGGACCGAGCGCCTGTGTGTTATGCTGTGCTGAGGTCGAATCATCTACACACCTGTTCTTCACATGCTCTGTCACCACAAGATTATGGAGGTTGTTCAGCGATCATCTCATTAACCCGGCATGGAGACCCACAGACTTTATGACAGTGGCACGGGAATGGGATAAGCTAAACAGCAAGTTTAGATCGCTGCCATTCTATCTTACATGGGAGATTTGGCTTGCTCGGAACCGTATTATTTTTGAGGACCGACCCTTTCATCTTCGGCAGATTTATACTGTGATCATGGAGTGGATGGATGATCCTCCGATGTCAATAACAAATTTGCCTGACTGCTCTGTCCGCATAAGGCCCCATCAGATCAGTTTACCAGCTATCTATTTTGATGGAGCATCTGATGATGGCATGACAGGATGCGGCGTATGGATTAAATTATCTGGCTCGGAGCGATACCATATTTTCTGGAATGGGGGCCCTGGCACCAACAACAAGGCGGAGGTCATGGCATTGTGGGGTGGCCTTCTGATCGCACATGATATGCAATTACAGGGAGTCAGTATATACGGTGATTCTCAACTTATAATTAACTGGGTCACAAACAGCTTCCTCATGATGACCCCGCATCTCCAAGGCTGGATCGAGAGAGCACAGAATCTATGGAAAAGACTGGGCAGTCCATCCATTACTCACATATTCCGGGAAGGCAACACGAGGGAAGACAATTTATCAAAAAAAGGCCTTGCTGAAGAATTTGGCATTATGAGGGTTTCACATTTCCTGAATGGACGACAGATTGAGGCTTTCTCTGTCCCCATTCCATAGAACAGATTTCACTTTTTATATATCTTATATGCATTGCTGGTGTTATAGATGCTACAGGGGGATACTACTTCTTTTTTGGTACAGGTATAAGACTGCAATTTTGAAGGCATCACTTCACCTATCACAGCTCGGAATTTATTATAAACGACATCACAACAGGGCCTATGCAACATATCAAGCGAGCCAGACAAAGGACAAGCGAGCGTGAATGAAAGGCAACAGTTTTGGATCATAGGGGTGCTCATGCGGGCATAAGGAGATATATATGATGAGTTCGTTGCCGGTTTTATCACAATACAGTAGAACAGTTGGGCTGCTGCTGATTTTACTGGTTTACACAGCCACGAGGAATCCGGTCTATTGCACTAGCTGTCTCATCTTTTTTCCTGCGGAGTATCTCCCAGAGCTCGAAGGACGGTTTTTGTTTCAATGTTCTTTGTACATAGTAGGCATGGTAGTCTATATGATGGTATATGTGTCATTAGATATGCTGGATGGCCGGGATACTAGGCTCATTCACTCTGTTAATGAGCGTTTTGTATGGGGGTCATTATCTGTGGAAGTCTCGCTGTTATTCATCACAGCTGAGACCATATAAGTCCATGTACTGTTTATACACTAATATAATCAGCGTATTTTTTTCCTCTGAAAAAAAGAATTAATTATATGCTTAGGTGTACAAATGACAATTTCAAAGCACCAGAAACTTGTGTAAAGTGGGTGAGTGTTTTAAAATGTAGTTTTAGAAACACTAATTCGAAATTCTACATAAAAAATGCCAAACTTATAATAGATTTTTATTACCCATAAATAAGTTAATGATTTTTATTAAAAAAAAGTTAATGATTTTTATTAATTATAAAAAATCTAATAAATTTGTATGAGTTATTAAACATAATTTTTTTTTTTTTAAAGTTGTAACTTGTAATGTATGTGTTTAGCATGAATGAGTTTCTGAATGGTTATATATGTGTATTTGATGCGGCCAACAATGGATCTAATTTGACGAGGTAACTGATTATCACTTAGGGTGGACCTACTTGCTTTATTAAAATAGGAATAAGTAAAGGATGATAAGAGTTTTGATTATCAGTTAAGGTGGAGTTAATTGGTTTACCTAATAGAAATAAAGGATGATAAGAATCTTTATTTTAAAAGATCTAGAAATAGAAGTAAAGGATGATAAGAATCTCTATTTTAAAAAATCTAGTCTAATTTATAAATGAAATAATTTTTTCCATGAGAATTAATTTTAAGTAAAATTGTGATTTTTATAAAAATACCTATTTCAAAAGTGAAAAAAATTGTAACTATTTAAATATTATAATTATTTTATTTAACATAAATGAGATTGATAATATTTCATTAACAAATCAAAATGAATGTAGTGTTTATATATATATATATATATATATATATATAACCAGAAACGTAACAATATTGCTAAAATCAACGGTTACAAATAACGTAACCATTTACTGTGCCTTTTAAATGAGACATATTAAGTTCTCAGCGAAGTACTCTGAACTACAATCTTGCCGAAAGGAAGATCTTTTTCATGTATCTATACAAGAGGAGAAAAAATCACATTTCACCATGCTAAACTCACAACTTGATTTTTATCCACTGGGAATGGAAAAGATCATTAAATATATGCAAGAAGTTGGATGAAATTTGACTTCGACCATAATGCAGTTGTAGATTGCAGAATATTTTGAAAACATGATTGAGTTGTAGGTTGAAGAATATTTTGAAAACATGACGGGATAATAAGGTTGTTTTTGAAATATTTTAAAATTTTATAATTAAATTAAAATTAATTTAATTTAAAGTAGAATTAGAAAACATATTCTCAAGAAAACTAAAGTAAAAAACAATGATTTATGTAGAAAAAAACACTGCTTTGATTTCATGCGCATGGCAGGCCGCGACAAAAGGACTATGCAATCTTTGGTGCCCTGTCAACCTAGCGCATACGAGGGCTGAGCTCAACGCCGCAAACCGGTATCAAGAACCATAAACGATGCAACCACGACATATCATGAGGGAACTTTGGAAGAAATTTGACAGTTAATTAAAGAATGGGAAGAGGACCTGAATAAACAGGTAGGTATGATGGATATAGACGTGAATAAACAGGTAGGTATGATGGATATAGACGTGTAAGACGTGCCGAATTCAGGGCACACCTGCAATCGAACCACGAAGTTTAAGCAAAAAAATTTCTTGTATTGATCAATGAAAAGTATTCTTGTGAAAGCCTTGGATCAAACATGGACTCAAATCCATTGG
>JAXQQM020083186.1:0-202483 GCA_034641835.2 Pinus albicaulis | reverse complement strand
AACGCTTTGAGAATAGTTGGTGATTGGTTGATTGTTGGAGAACCAAGTGATTTCCAACATTTTATCGACATTATACACGTAGAAGCCCCTTCATCAATAACAGTACGAAAGATACGCTTGTTTTTTACTATTACCAGAATCTGAAAAGCCATTTGATGAGGTAGGCGTGGTGTAAAATTTTCTAAATCGAAGATCATGAGGTTCGAATCCTGGAGATCTACAGCTCCTAAGGCTGAAAAAAGTAATTTTCTTTGGGATGGGCATGATTGCAATACTTCCAAAGCTGACATTGCTGAAGGGGAAATTGCCAAATATTCAACAATATTGTAATTCTGAGCAGCTCTCGCATGTGGATTAAAAGCTGATTTACGAAGTACACCTTTTTCAGGCGGTTTAATCACTAAGTCAGGATTTTGTTTCTCGATCTGTAATGGATCAGAAACTGAGGGAGATGTAGTCGATGCAGAATTGGATGTTTCTGCTTCTTTACCAGTATTTTTACTACTGTAATCTTGTGATCGCGTCGCAACCATGAAAATATCCTCAACCGAATTAGAGGAAGATCCAACCATGTTACTATCTTGAGTGGGAAAGGGATCCTTCAAGACAGCAGGTATAGGCAAACCCTTAATGAATTTTGATACCTAGACTCTATGTGGGCACTCTTTTGTAAAATGATCCTGGTCACAGATGAGACAAGGATATCAAGGTTTGCGTTTTTCGCCATTTGGTTCAGTTGTATCAGTTTTATTTTTTGAAGATTTCTTCTTTTTATTCTTACCTTTCTTCTTACTATCGATTTTAGATTTAGTCGTAGATGTCTCTACAACATGGATATCGGCGGAAATTTCTAGGGAAGAATCTCCTTTGGGTGAATCGGGTAAAGTGATAATAGGAGAAGTAGTCTTGGAAGACTTCTTCTTACTCTTACCAGTACTAACAGAACCAATTACACCATCAGCGGCATGATAGCCAGAAGGAGTTGCAGTTAACTGATCAAGTCTTGGTAGATCGGGGATTTTATCATACAGAGTACCTGACTGAGTATAGACAAGGTCAAGGTACTGAGCCTGAGCAATAACTTGCTCTTCCGTAACAACGCCTCCTTTAGCCACATCTTCAATAATTTTAACGATTTAATAAACCATTCAACCAAAATTTGATCAAGAATAAAGACTTTCACTAAACACCTTCTACGTCTCCATTCATGAATGTGATCAGATATGTACGTAGACGTATACTTCTTTAATGAAGTTAGCAATTCTGTGCCATTGTCGTATCTAACAGGAAAATGAAAATGGGTTAAGAAAGTTGTAGCTAATGCGTTAAAATTATTAAAAGAGCCGCGTGGTAATTCAATGTACCATTTGGTAGCTGGACCAATGAGAGTTCTCTGAAAAAGACGTAATCGAATAGAATCATCGACTAACGAATTGGATGCGCACCAGAGGTGATAACTCATAACGTGATTAGACAGGTCCTCTCCTGACTTACCTTCGAATTTCAGAATATCACTGGGCAACTTGTTAGGCATCAATGGCCAATATGGAAGATAAAAAATGGGATCATTTGTAAGGTGCGACAGATCCGGTAAATCTAAAGTTGCTATGAATGGTAACCGATGGCTAGGGTATTGATAACCTTGAGTGATCAAACCAGTGCCAGGAGGAGGATAGCCAGGATATCCTGGAATCAGATGTGCATTTTGAATCGTGTAACCTCCTGGGTAACCAGGATTAACTGGACCATACTGGGGTTGTTGAGGTATTTGATAATTATACCCAGGGTACGGTTTATACTGATACACTGAATTTTGTGTAGCTTGACCAATTTGAAACTGTCCCTGGTACGGTTGATAAGTAAACTGAGGTTGACTAGAGACAATCGTACTTGTACCAGCTTGTCCCGTATGCATCTGGACGGTAGTCTGACTTGTAGGTCCCGACTGTGGTACAGAGGCTTGAGAAAATTGCACTGATGTAGGGATAGAAGAAACCGGAGCTACAGATACTCTAAAAACGGGTGTTTTAGGTTTAATAGAGGTTGCAGTAGTTGCAGCAGTTTGAGGTGGAGTCTGAGGTGTATTGGGCCCAGGCTGCTGAACAGAACCAGGTGCTGGGATTTGAATAGTAGGTTGAACAGGTTGCTGGGTTGGACTAGAAACTAAAGGCTGTCCAGGTTGATTAGGTAACTACACATTAGGTTGCATTGTCTGTTGAACTTGCGATGGATTCCACACCATTTTCATTCTGGGGTATTGACCCGTAGAAGGTTGTACATATGAAGGACCATAGCTTGATTGAACGTAGGGTTGATAATTAAGTGGTAAATTTCCAGCTCCTTGTAAAAATGATTGACCGGAAGGAGGTTGGAAACCTTGAGTTGGGTACTGACCTTGAGGTTGATAACCCTGAGGCACGTACTGAATCTGGGGTTGATAAGGACCCTGAGGAATATACTGAATCTGGGGTTGACCTTGGGGTATGTACTTTCCTTGAGGTTGATAACCTTGAGGTATGTACTGTCCTTGAGGTTGTTCTCCAGGTAAATAATATTGTCCTACAGTTTGTCCTGGTAGAAAATTACCTTGAGGCTGCCCCCCAGGTGGTAACTGATTACCTTGAGGTTTCCCCTCAGGTAGTAACTGACTACCTTGAGGTTGAGGATTTGGAATATTACTAGACATCATAAAAATTTGCTCTATGTTTAACGTTTCAGTTTTAATTCCATTCGTACCAGTTGATAACACTTTTTTAGTTGGTCAAGGAGTTGCTCCTGAGAAAGTACCAGAAAGTGACTGGTACCCCGAGGGAACAGAAGGACCATCGTATAAAAATGTTTCCGGTGATTGGGAAAACATAGATGACTCACTTGACATGATTGATGAAGGATAATAACCCCTTGGTGTAGGATGAAAAGGAATTCGGGGTGGTGAAAAACTAATACCCGGGTTTTCTAAAAAATCTGTCAATGAAAAATACCAAGCGTCACTTCTAAAAGGACTATAGAATATAGATTCACGCTCCCTAAGATTCAAAGTCTGTTGGGTTTCGGGAAGAGTTACTTCTTCGTCTAGACCGACAAGTTCTTCAATGGAAATGAGGTCAGAAGGAAGATTTTCAGTAATGATATGTCCTACCCTAGGTGAACGAGGATCACTAGAAGTTGGAGTAATAAATCCTGAAGATGGTTCCAAAACAACAGGTTTAGTGTCAGGTTCAGAAATTTCAGGTTCTTCAGTGAATTCACTAGAAGGATAAATACTACCAGTAAGATCGGAAACTGAAATCGGTTCTTGAATATGCTCTGTTGTTTGTAGTTGATAATCAGGATGAAAAACTATGGATGACGCTCCTGCTTCTATTGATCTAATTCTACTGTTAGTAGGCGATACTACAGCTCGCAGCCCTTCAAGTTGGCTTGGTGTATATTCAGGGGGCTTCCCCTGAAGTCTGCGCGATTGTCTCGGTAATTCAGCCACGATTAAAAATTATTAATCACACGCAATCAAATGAAAATTTCAATGAAAACTCCTAAAATCACTAAGGAAATAAACAAATTAATCACACACTTAAAAATATAGGAGATCAAACCACACACAAACAGTAACTTCCCACACTAAAAACACTAGTTGGTGATGAAATCCAACGTCGTAGTATTTAATGAAGAAAGGGCGGTTGGAACAGTTACCCCGACAACCTGCTTAATGAAACAGACTGGTGCAAGTTTCTCCACTTAAACCATCTTGAGTGAAGACAACCCTCCGAAGAGACCAAGTGAGTCTAGTCGACGTCTGCTCTAGGTACAATGGGGTCTTTCCTCCACCGTCACCTTAGGAAAAAACCATAAGATTATGGTCACTATGGTTACCAACAAGAACTAATATACCTGGGGGAATAGTCTACGGTCCGACATACGCGCAAGGGAAGAGTAACAAAGCTCAATCCCCTCGAAGGTTCCTTGACATAATCCAAGGTATACCGACAAGTGACCCCAGGCTCCTCGACAATGGTCTATCCGAGGTTTACCATTGTTAATACGTGCAAATCTTCTATTGTTCCCAATGAGATAGAATTGATTATCTCACTGGTTCATATATGACCTCGTGCTTGAATCCTTTAAGAGGAGCTTCCTAGAGCATACAAGCGACTATTGGAATTTTTCCTACCGCAAGATTAACTACTTGTTTGTTTTAATTGTCTTGGAGAGTTAATTACTCCCTACTCCAAGACACTAGCCTAAGGTATATTGGTGAAAAGAGCCCTAGAAATATAAAAGTTACTAGATTAATTTTAATTTAAGCATTGATTTTATAAGGTTGTTTCTTAAGACAACAGGTGCGAAAGTGAAACTGATGATATGAAGTGACCCGACTCAAATTATACTAAAAAAATGCATTTATAATGAGAAACAATCCGTTTTGTTTCAATGAATTCTAGCTAAAGGAAGAGTTGAGAGATGCAATCTTTTTTAAAAACAAATCTTTCCTTCAAACAAGAATAAATGAAAAGAAATCTAATTTCAATGAGAACTCAAAATGATCTATGCTCAATAAAAATCCCTTTTTGTTCAAGATCGAAACTGCAAACTAAGTTTTTCTTCAAAAGACGCTACAATTTCTAGAAAAGCACTCAAAGCTAAAAAACATTGAAATTGAGATCTAAAAATTCTAAGACTAAATCCGAATTAAAACTTCAAATATTTTAAGGATGTCTTACTTAGCTTGTGATCTAACTAAGAAATTCTTTGCTTGAATCAGAAAGAACTCGAAAAAACATCCAATTTTCATTTTTTAAGTGAAATTCCAAACTTATTAACAAAAGCTTTTAACGATTTGAAAATGAGAAAAATAGGATCTAAAACTCATAAAACAATTTTTGCCATGATGTCAGACTCAACAAGAAAACAAGAGAATACCAGTGATCTAAAGGCATACCAAGTTTCTAATCTTTGAGCGGGATGTAAGACAAAGCAAAAATCATTGTAACATGGAAATCTTTCAGAAAATCAATCAAAAATAAAAATGTTGAAACAAAATCTTAACCAAGGCTTTTTGACAGAAGATACGGGTCTGGGCAATCACCGAGAACCTAAAAAACTAATTCAGAAAATAGGATTTTAAGATTTTTCAAAAATTTGACAGGGTCCACAAGATTCAGTGCAATCCAGTGCAGTCCTGCACTGTGGGTACAGGAAAAGTGCGGAACCGCCCGCACTGTCTCTAAAGGAAAAGAGAGGACACAAGAAAACAAGAGAAAAAACAAAAAATTCTCAAATATTTCTCAGGGATCCTACAGGGATTAAATACCCAAGCCAGTATAATCAATCAAAATCAGGAAACATAAATTCATAAATCAAAATTAAAATAAATCAAAGCTCAAATTTGTCCCCAGCGGAGTTGCCATTTTGTTGGAAGGATGAGTCGTTCTTGCGGACAAGACAAACCTCCCAAGTGTCCTACGGATAGCTAGCAACAAAAGGACAAACAAGACTATCTTTCTCTAGATATATTGTGATTCATAATTAAATGCTATAAAGGTTTAACAATCTTATCTTTAATCCAATGCTTGTTTGTAGCAGTAGTCCTTTAGTCGCCCGAAAGAGTTATCTTCGAAGATCTGCAATCACAAACAAAAAAACGTCAAATAACACCTGCATAACATATATTCATAAATCATATCCATTATGGTGATCAAGGAATCCATAAAATAAACCAATCAATTGATAGCTTATTGAGAAAAACAGATTTATTTGTATTAATTTAAATAAAGAAGAGCCTTACAACCGTGTCCACCTTGATGTTGTACAGGTCCTCCTGGGGTCCAGAGCAGGCATTTCCTTTACTCAGATTAGCCTTTCATTCTTCCAACCGAGATACATACAGGTATGTAATCCTTCCCACATGAAATCTCAGCTAAAAGGGTCTAAGTTTCAACAGCACTTCGCCTCCAACAATACTAAAAATTCAATACATTAATGGTAACCCCTTGAGGCTTCCCTATGTCTCTTTTTATAGTGGAGAAGAGGAGGTTACAGCTCCATACAAGAAGGGATATAAGCCTCCTTCAAAGGGATTAGTTCCTTACATCAAGGGGTTATCTCCTTATTGGATGGGATGCATAAACATGAAAGGAGTGTACTTTCCATTGCAAGAATGTTTCTAGAAGCTTCTAAAAATGATTTTAACTAAGCTTTTACTTGTGCCTTTTCTAATATTTTACGGGGGTATTCAATTTTAATAAGCATAAAGTGCGCTTGGCTACGCAGGATTTATAGCCAAAATGGGCGGGACCGCAGGCAAAACTAGGAGAAAGTGCGGTACCAGATTTTTAAGGCTTTTATGAGATTTTCTCTTAGTTTCAAGGCTTGACTTTGGGAACTTTGATATTGTATACCTTCAAGGGAGTGCTAAAATGTCATGGTGACAAATTTTAGTGTAACAATACAATGGATAGATCTCTAAACTTGGAATCACTAATGGAAATAATGTTTAAGCATCCTGCCATTGATAGGACCTCCAAAAAGTTTTGTTCCATCCATTTCTTGTAAGAAAAATGCATTGTTGCCTCTGGTAGAATGGATAATATAGGGACCTTTCCACAGATTTTCAAACTTACCATGTTTTATGTTGTCTTCTCTCCTTGAGTCCTATTTGAGCACTTTGTCACCAATGTTGAAATCATTAGCTTTTGTCCTTTTGTCAAACAGCTGCTTGATGTTTTCTTGCACTTGTTGTGTTCTGTTATAGGCTTCCTCTCTTGTTTGCTGCAACTGTATGGTCTGATTTATTCTTCTTATCATGTCATTTTCTTCAAACTACACCTCTTGGATCAACTTCATGACTGGTACCCATAGGATTTTTGGAAAAATTGCATCTGCTACATAAACTAGTGTTGAGGCATAAAAGGTATCTTTTAAACACCTAATTATCCTACACTAATTATCAATCCGGGAGCGAATTGTTATTTCAAGAGTGTACTCTGTTAGAGACTGCAATTTAGCTAAGAGTAATGCTATGAAATATGTAGTACAATATTCTAGATACAAGAGTAAAAAGATGCTTGTAAATAAATCTAATTACAGTAAAATGAATGGAAATACTCTGAAATCTTAACTACTCACTCTACAAAGCATCAATCAGGGATACAGTAACAATAAATCGTTCCCCTACAAATTGATGCAACTGAAATCACACTGAGACAAGGCAATCAATCTAGGAACTTGGAAGCATTAACCAATTTTCTCTACAGTTGACAGTCTCGTTCTTCAATCAATCAAAGGGCAATTGATATTGAACTACTTGCTGATGATAATGACTAAGAAGAACTTCTTCTAATAGCAAGAATTGGAAAGGAATAGAAATTCGTAATTCCTATGTGTACACAGCAACTGTAAACAATATCTCTACAAATTTGAACCTAATGAATTAGAAATGAACAACAAACAGTAATTGAACAGCAACAGTAATGGAACAACAAATATAAATTTAACGCAATCAGGTAACAAATCTTCTTAAACTCCAACCCTGTCGACAGCCAACACTATGAAATAGTCAATCAAAATGAACCATAAACCAATGGAACATCAACCAGAATCAAGTATAGAATGGAAAAGCTTTATAAGAGATAGCAAGATGAATAAGACATTAAATATGATCCTTGCTAAGATATAATAATAATGCAATTCATTAATGCTCACAGCAAACCCGAACTCAATTCAACAACAATCAAACAACTCTGTAATCGTAATGAATCTAAATGCAATTATCATATGACAGTAATCAAAGGATAGAAATACAAACAATAGAACAATTCCACCAAGGCCAGGCCCTTAACACCAGTGAAACACTGCTGGGTTACTTCAGAGCTTGAAAGATGAAGTGAAACACGCCTTTGTATTAATCGAACATAAAAGTATTATAGAGATCGCTCTCTAAACTCGAGAGTCAATAAAACGTAAAATTACAAAAGGAATGTTTTGAATCAAAAGATCTCTCTCCACAATCACTAAAGGTGTTTCCTTATATAACAAACTCCGATGGACAAGACAAGGAATGCGATGAGGTTTGAACAACGATCACTTCCCTTCTTTTAGCTGTCACTTGATTTCCTTTGACCGAAGCCAAGCTGTCCCCTGCCTTTTCTTAGCGATGCATTTGGATTTCCTTGTCTTTGGCAGGATTTGGTCCAACGTTGGAGGAACAATAGTTGCATTTACTTTAGCCTCACCTCTGATATAGCTGTTCATCTTTCCTAATTCCTGTTTTTAGAAATAAAAAGTAGTTCTTAGTCATATTTTACAATAAACATAAATATTCACAATTCTACCATAATTATTGTAATAAATCATCTTTCTAAGGTAAAAATAATTATGTTTAAAGTAAAAGAATGAGAAAACACATAGTGAATTCATACATTTTCCACTGCTCAAAAACTAGCTGGTAGGGGGACATTCTAATAGATTTTTTACATGTTAATATGTTAGCCCATAATGCATGTACTAGCTTTTTGTGCCATGACTTTTGATTTCCCTCTAGAAACTTCTTGATGATGTTTATTATACTTTTGTTTGAGGATTCTGCCAACCCATTACCTTGAGGGTAATAAGCTATGGAATGACCCAATGTGATCTGATATTTGTGGCAAAAGTCCACCATCCTTTTGGATCTAAAGGAAGCTACATTGTCTGTGATAATCTTTCTAGGACACCCAAATCTAGACAAAATATGGTTTTCAAGGAATTTAATGATGACTAGATCAGTGGCAGTTCTAAAGGGGATGGCCTCTATCCATTTTGTAAAGTAATCAGTTGCCGTGAGGAGCCATTTATGCTAGGTAGATGAAGAAGGATGGATTTCCCCAATGAAGTCTAAGCCCCACTATTGAAAAGGAGCTTCAATAGAGATAGGATGCAGAGGTAAGGGTAAGAGTTTTATTTTGCCTTCAAAAATTTGACACTGGTGATAGGTAACTACCAATTTATGAATATCTTGAAAGAGGATGGGCCAATAGTAGCTAGCCCTAAGGATTTACATACAGTTGTCTTCCAATAGAGGTGGCCTCCACATTCCCCTTCATGAAACTCATGTTTGATCTTCTCTGCATCATTCTCAGGCAAACATTTAAGCAATATACCACTAGAATTTTTTCAATATAAGCATTTATCTATAATGCAGTAATTTATAGCTTTTAACTTCAAAAATCTTGCCTTTTTTTTAGATAAACCAGGAGGAAAATTAAGGTAGAAGAGCACATATAAAATATCAGCATACCAAAGTGAATTCAGCAATACTTCTTCAATAGGAGGGGCTGTGCATTCTTCTTGTTCCTCTAAAGCATCAATCATATTCATATCTAAGGCTTTTAGGTTTGATTCGACCATAAGTTTTGCAAGTCCTTGTCCTTTTATCAGTTTAGTGGTTCTGATTTCCAAATCATATTCTAATATAACAGCCATCCACTTTCCTCTTTTTCCATCAAGATTTTGTGTCAAAATGTTTCTGAAAACTGTGTGTGGGACAAATGCAATGATGTGAAAGTGTAAAATGTAAACTCTAAAGTCTTTTAGTGCTTTAATCAAGGAAAAAGCTTGTTTTTCCATTATGTTATACTTAAGAGGAGAATCTGTTAAAGCCTTGCTGAAAATGCAATGGGCTTCTCTTGTCCCTTTATGTTTTTCTATAGTATGAAAGTAGCAACTGCATGTTCTAATGCAAAGGAGAAAATGAAAAAATATTTTTTGAAATCATGGCTAATGAGAACTAGTGTTTGTGTCAGTGTTTAATAACCAGTTCAAATCATTTCTTTGCTTCAATGTGTTATTTCCTAAATCTACCTCAAGCTGAAGGAAGGCAGAGTTCAGGGTAACATCATACCACGCTCAGTCTGGTAGCTAGCCCTACCAGAACAGGAGAGGGCTCTCTCCGAGTCAATCTCAGTGATAAGTAATCAATAGGGCTTGAGATGACTGAAATGAATGCTAATTTTAGACTAGGTATATGAATAAAGGAGTTTGATTTTGATTTTTAGGGTTTTTGTTGGAAAAGGGGAAAGGCAATTTTTGGGCTTGGGGATGAGGCCAAATTCTTGCAGAGTTCAAGTTGGGGCAAGGAAGGAAATGGCTTTGATGTCTTAGATTGAATGAATGGATAGAAAATACTGATGAGGAGCTGAAGAGGGAAAGAGGCTGCAAGGATCCTCTTCAAACAGATGAAAACATATAAAACTAAACAAAAGCTTAAGGCAGAGCACCAGCAAACTAATGAATTCTACCTTAGTCACTCATTTTTTTAATTTCAAAAGCAAAGAGAAGGGAAATGGAATACATAGAACATTAATGAACTTAAAATTACACGGATAAAAACACCATCAAAACTCAGAGCCACAACGATCCCAACAAGTGCTACAAAACCCTGGTCTTTCCTTTGCCAAAAATGTTGAAATGAATATACAATGAGGTGCCAAACTATTCCCAAGAGTCCAACCCTAAAAATGACTCAGAAAATACATAATATAGACCAGCCTAACCCCTCCCCATGCCTCTAGGGGTCGATATCATCCTTCTAGGAGATGTTTCAACCAATTCTAAACTAGGAACTGAAATCTAGGCAATCAAACAACTTGCCTCTATATGGTAGGAAACTGATTCATTCATTTAATTTTCACTTTTTAGTGAATGAATCCTCTAGAACAAGTAAAAATGTGCCAAATTTACATCATGGTCAAGAAATTACATCAAAATAGATCAAGATTTACAACAGAAAGTATAACTAGTCAAAACTAGGCGAAATTCTGAGCTGAAGAGTGAAAAATAGGCCAAAATTCTCTATGCGCCGCACCCAAAATCTCTATGCGTAGCACAAATTTGGAGCTGATTTTGAGGCCCTTCCCAAAGTCAAAATTGAGCTCATGATAGCTCGTTGGAAAGCCCTACTTGTATAATTTCCAACCCAAGTGGAATGTCTGGATTTGGATGTCATTTTCCCTTCCAAAACTTCAATCTCCCAAGACTGGTTCCTATGTGTGCAAAAAGTGGCAGAAAGGCCATTTTCAAGGTGTTTTTGACACTTTAGGCCACCCAGAACTTGATGAAATCCTTCGGCCATTCTTGAGCATGCATAAATTTTCATAAAAAATCCAAAAATGTCAAGTTTTCCTCCAGAAGATCTCTCAAACATAAGCGCACGCAAGGTGGCGCTACGCGTTGGGCAGGAAAATCTGTTTTGTGACCAAAAACTCAAAAATGACAAAATTTTCTCCAAATTTTCTGAAATTTGGAGTGAAGGTACCTCATCAAGTATCATGCTCAGCCAAAGAGGCTTCGGCCAAGATTTGAAATGGATCAGGCCTTTTCCGACGTTTCAGTTCCCTCCTTAGCCTCGCCTTCAGGATCTTCATCCTCGCTTTGCAAACATGTGTGCGGGCCCAATAGTGGTTCTTCATATGTCTGAGCATGTCCTTGTCCTTTTTTTCCTTCGCCAATAGTTTCTCAAGATGAATTTTGACCCTCTCGAGCCAATTCTCTCTATCGGCCTCAATCTCCCGCTCGATAGGTGTCATCTCGGATGGGCTTCTTTGGGCAGATTGCCGGTTCTCACGAATGTTCTGCAATTCCATGATCATCTGTTGATCCTCCAACTGCTTATTCTACTGCTCCAAATAGTTAATGATCCATTGTGCTCTCTGCAACTTCTTGGTCAATGTGTTGATCTCATTTTTCTGCTCCTGAATGATTTCTCTCAGTTTTGAGTTTGGAGATCTCACATCCACATCAATCAATGTAAAATCAGCATCCTGACCTCCTGAAGGGCCCTCATCCTGCATAGGCTTCTTGCCTCTGTCTTGTACCTGTGCTAATGTAGAAGGCGAGACCCCTTCCACCCCATGTGGAGATAGTACTCGCGGCGCTGCTGATGACGATGGCGAGACCCCTTCCACCCCAGGTGGAGATAGGACTCGTCATGCTGCTGCAAATAAGGCTCTGGTGCCTCTCTGATACGTAACACACACTGGTACACTGATAGGCTCTGTCTTGGGACCCTCAAACTGATATGAAGGCTCACCTACATCATGAACAATCTCGGGAGGAGGCTGAGGGGCTGTGAAGAAGTCACGGGAAATGAACTCTTCCCAGGCAATGCCCTGCAATCCAAGCTGATGTACCACAATCATCTTGATGAGCGCATACTGATAAATGTTGTTATGTTGCTGCTCTGGAGTCTTCTTCTGCACAAGAGTAGTCATCTGCTCTATGTTTCGGCACATGAAATATGGAATGCTCATCATCCTCACTCTCATGAAATCCATCAACAGCCTGATGTGGTATGCATAAAGGCGTGAAAACCGACCCTCACAGCTGAAGTATCTAATAATGATTCTCATCAATGGTGCATAATATTCCTTCAGAAATCGGAATGGGAACACCCTGCTGAGTTGCCTCATATAGCTAGGCTTGATGTATGGTTCATAATACACTTTGTCCAGCTGTTGTCTCTTGTTACACTGTTCACCTACATTCGGTATTCTTGTTGCCTGTGAAATGGTTTCTGGTGTCAAGGTGAAATTTACTCCAGCGAGGGTAACCTGACCGTCATGCAAATGTAAAACAAACAAGCGAACCAACTCCTGATGATGCTGAGTTTTAGCAATCATCTCACAATACTGAAAACATGACTGTTGTTGAAAACAAGCCATTGCAAGTGGGCTGGCCTGCAATTGATTCAATGAAGTGGGCTCTTCTCTGACGTGTCTGCCCCCTTTTCAAGGCCTTCTCAGTACATTAAGCTCAGTGGTTGAGTCAATGTCTTTCTCATAAGATGAATCTGTGTCTGTCATAGTGTTTGCAATGTGTATGACAAGTGTATGTTTTATTGGTTCGAAAATGTAAAATTGGTGTTTTGTTTTCAATGCCAAAAGTATAAAGAGAAATGAGGGACTGTGAGGAATATGGGACAATGGGGAAAAATGGACTGTCAAGTGAGATTAAGGTGTGCTAACAAGTCACTTGACTGTATGGGGATTTAGGAATTTAGGAATATTTGCAAATGATATGGAAATAGGGTTTAAATGGTATGAGTGGCTTGGGAATAGGGGATTGGGAATGATGAGAAAACTACAGTGATGGGAAAGGGACCATGGGTAGGGAATAGAGTTAGTTTATTTGGCACCAAAATTGCTTGTTTTCAAGACACCAATTTAAAACCCTAAAGAGCATTTTTGACCAAAATGATAGGGTTTATAACTTCACCACTCAAATTCTCCAACCAATCTTCAAATAACTTCAAACACTGATCAAGGGTATTAGCAAAGTGTTTTAAACTTACATGGAGCAGATGAGATCGAGTAATTTGAAATTTCGTTGGAGGAAGTGATAAAAATGGCTTGGAGGCTCTGTGCGTCACGCACAAACCCAGTGCGCCGCGCCTCCTGGATTTGCACCGCGCACGTTCAAATCACCACAGAGAATTGCGACCCAATGCGCCGTGACAAGCATATGCGCCGCGACCGTCCTCCTGTGCGCCGCGACCTTGAATTTCTCCCATAGTTGGTTTTTCAAAACACAGTTCCGCCCTTCCACAATCTAACTCGGCTTCTTGATGTCTCCTTGCATGCAAATGAATCATTTGGACACCAAAATATCTTATATGACCATTGGATTTGAATTTTTGATTTTTAATAACCCACTTTGTAATGTTTTGGCTTTGGCACTTGTTCACTTCTTAATATAAACTCTGTTTCTTCGTTTCCACTTTGATTTTTTGGCTAAATTGATGAAAATCTTGGCAATTTTTTGCAGGGATGATTGGCATGTGATTTTGGCAAAGGAAGACCAGGGCTACACCTGAATACTTCATAACTGAAAAACCTTTAAAAATTACATATTTATTACAAACAATAAATTTGACGATTTCTTCTTCAAAACAGAGTTTTGAAGAAGAATCATTCTTAAGCATTATTGATGATGAAAATCTTGAAATAGAAACTTATTTTGAACCTCCCTCTGGCCTACTGGTATTATTAGTCATTTTGAGGACTAAATAAACTAAACCCTAGACCTAAAAAGACCTAAAACCCTAAAATGACTCTTTTCTGACCAAGGGATGAAACAGGACTATGAATGACTGTAAAATTGACTTTGATGAACCGAACTAAGCCAGCAAGATAAGGCATGAGGGGTATGATTGAGAAGGCCCTTCCGTTAGATAATGGCATGCCCCTAATGGAGTGCAGATGAATGAACTAAATGGGAAACCTAAAAATGAAATGCAACAAGAGAAATGATCTCTGACGGAGGGATGAAAAGACCGACTCTAACATTGGCTCCAATGGGGATGGTAGCTCCTAGGGGTGCCAAAAACAACTGAGCTCTGGGAGAGATAGACAGTGCCTTCTTCCATTGGGCTATGGAGTCTATTATTTGAAAAAGCAACACAAGACTATTGACTAATTTATTGACTGAAAATATGACTCGAACTGACTCAACTCTAAAACTGAAATGACTGAACCAAAACCGACTTGACAAATTCAGACCAAAACTGAGATCCATCTTCAGAATTATAGCCTTCACTTCGGGCCCCAAACTGAAGAAAAGATCACAGTCCACACTTGCAATGAAACTGAAAGAAATGGTATGTACAATGACAATGTGATCAGCAGAAAACATCTTAGAAATGGTACCGCTTGAGCAGCTGACCATTGACCGGCCCTCCTAGACAATCTTCACCGTTCATCTCCTTCAAAAGAAAGGAATTCTAACCACGATATGCAGCAATCTTAAAAGGACCTTTCCAGAGATTTTCAAACTTACTGTGCTTACCCTTTTCCTCATTCCTTGCATCCCACTTTAGCACTACTTCCTCCAATTGGAATTTTTCCGCCTTTGCTTTCCTCTCATAGATCTTCTTAATTCTCTCCTGCAACTTAAATGTGTTCTGAAAAACTTATTCCCTCATCTGCTACAAATGGATCATTTAGTTTATTCTTCTCTGCATGTGATCTTCTTCACTGCCAGCTTCTTGTAGAAGTTTTACCACCGGAACCGCGAGAGAGGTGGAAAACACTGTATCCATTCCATAAACCAACTCAAAGGGGTACATACCAATGGATTTATTCTGACTCACCCGATCAGCCCATAATGCATTGACCAGCTTCTTATGCCAACTCTTCTTATTTATTTCCAGTAACTTTTTAATGATATTGACCAAAGATTTGTTGGAAGACTCCGCCAATCTGTTGCCTTGCGGATGATAGGTGGTTGAATGTCCCAAAATGATTTTATACTTGTCACGAAACTCAATCATATTTTTTGATTTGAAAGTTGTTGCGTTACCAGTGATTAATTTATTCGAGCAACCAAAACGAGACAAAATGTTATTCTCAAGGAAAGAAATGATTACCAAATTCGTAGCTTGCCTTGTGGGGATTGCTTCAGTCCACTTTGTGAAATAATCTATCGCTGTTAGGATCCATTTATGTTGTCCTGAAGAAGCGGGATGAATTTCGCCAATGAAATCCAAACCCCACTGCTGAAAAGGGGGACTTACCTCAATAGGCTTAAGTGGCAAAGGCTGTAATTTCTGTCTTCCTTCAAAAATCTGGCACTTATGGCAGCTTTTGACAATCTTATACACATCAGCAAACAATGTCAGCCAATAGTATCCCGCTCTCAAAATCTTATTGGCTATTTTTTTCCAAAACAGGTGACCGCCACAATCTCCTTTATGGAAATCCTCCATTACATGCTTCGCTTATTCTTCCACCAAACAATTCAACAAAACGCCACCAGGATCTTTCCAATAAAGTGCAGAATTCAAAATACAAAATTTTGTAGCCTTCAATTTCAGAGTTCTACCTTTGTTTATAGCCATGCCAGGTGGTGGTGACAAATTTTGAAGTACATACACAATATCTGAATACCACGGAGAAGCAACAAAAATTTCTGATACCTAAAATGGCGAATTTTCCTCATCCTCATCAGACATAGAAGCAATCAGATTTATGTCTAGTGCATGCAAATTCGATTCATCCATAAGCTTCGCCAGCCCCTGTCCTTTGATAAGCTTCGTGGGCTTTATTTCCACATCATACTCCAACAAATCTGCAATCCACTTGCCTCGTCTTCCTTCCGGATCAGTTTGTACTAAAAAATCTTTCACGGCAGCGTTAGGAACATAAGCCAAAATATGAGAATGTAGAATGTATACCCGGAAATCTTTTAATGCTTTTACCAGTGCCAGAGCTTGCTTCTCAATGATGTTATATTTCAAGGCTGCATCTCTTATAGTTCGACTGAAAAAAGCTATTGGCTTCTCATGCTCATCTCTTTTCTGCATTAACACAGCTGCCATAGTATGCTCCGAAGCAAATGAAAACAAAATAAAATCTTGGGTGTAATCCGGGCTGATTAAAACTGGAGCTGAAGAAAGTGCCAACTTCACCAAATTAAAGGACTTTATAGCCTCTTCAATCCATTTCACTTGGCTTTCCTTCTTAAGCATGTTTGTAATCTCTCTTAGATGTTCAACAAGATTAGGCACAAAACGGCGTAAAAAGTTCATCTTACCATTAAAAGACTGAATCTCCTTCTTGTTTCGGGGAGGGTCAATTTGCTGAATTTCTTCTACACGTGCTGGATCAATACGAATGCCATCTTTTGAAATAATGTGACCAAGTAATTTGCCCTCATCCATGGAAAACAAGCTTTTCTTCGGATTAAGTGACACACCATATTTTCTGCACTTTTGAAAGACAACTTTCAAGTGATACATATGCTCTTCATCCGAATTGGAAAAGACCGTCAAATAATCAAGGTATATAACAAGAAAAACATCCTTCTCATTCGCAAAAGCCATGTCCATCGCCCGCTGAAATGTCGCACCAGCATTCTTTAAACCGAAAGGCATCTTGGCATAGTGGAAAGTTCCCCATGGAGTGGTGAACGTTGTTTTGTCTCGGTCGTCCTCATGGACCAGAATTTGGTTATACCCGGAGTAACCATCGAGTAGTGACATACGAGATGCTCCAACTACTCACTGCAATATATGATCCATTTTTGGAAATGGATAATTGTCCTTCAATGACACCTTGTTCAGATTTCGGAAATCGATGCACAACCAAATCTCACCTGTCTTTTTCCGCACTGGCACCAAATTGGAAATCCAATCAGAAAATCTGACCAGAACAATGATTCCTACTTTGTACAACCTGTTTACCTCCTTCTCAATTGATGGCAGCAACTTCGAGTTGATTCTTCTTAGCTTATGTCTGAAAGGCTTCTGATTAGGCTTGATTGGAATAGTGTGCTAAATTATATTCGTATCATACGTCTTCAAGTCTGAATAGTCCCAAGAAAAAGCATCAGAAAAAGAGGACAAAAAACTGATATATTTAGCCTTTACCTCTGGTGGCAATGCTTTTGACAATTTCACCATCTTTGTATTCTCAGCTAATCCAATGTTTACATATTCAACTCCCCTTTCAGTTGGCCGCAAGGTTGGTTTTTTAGCCACATCATCATGATCGAAGAGCTCTTCTAAAGGTATCAAACCTTTAGGAATAACATTATCTTTCAGCTGCAACACTTCCATTTGATTGACTTGCACATCAGCTTCACCATCATCATATTCTACATCAATTGAGGTATCTTTGAACTTACCTTTGTTTTGCAAAAATTCATTAATCTCATCATCATCTTGGAAAACTTGCCAACATCTTTGATTATCCGGGACGGTAGGACGGTGCTTCACATGGATTTCGAACTTATTACTTGAATTCATTGGGATCTTCAAATTACTTGCTGCCTTAGCAAGTGCATCTGCAATTCCATTTTGAATGCGAGGAATACAAGTCAAGGTATAATCTGAAAACTACTTCAAAATATCAAGAACAGCATTTCGGTAAGCCCGCATTCGGGGATGCTTCGTTTGGTATTCACCCTTCACTTGCTTAATCACCAATTCAAAGTCACCATAGACTGCAATTCTCTTAGCATTCATCTTTCTAAGAATTTTTAGGCCAGCAATCAGAGCTTCGTACTCAGCCTCGTTGTTTGAACAATCGAATGCTAACTTGTAAGAACATACCCGTACATTGCTTGGTACCTTGTTTGGAGCGGAAAAAGGACTGCGTACCCAAATACCAATTCCAGCACCATCATTTCCCACTGCACCATCGAAATCCATGGTCCAAAGACCCTCTTCATCATCTTCTAAGTGCTGAAATTGTGCTAGCTCTGTTTTTTCTGCTTGCTGTCCACTATCTTTAGCTGATTGCTCAACTGTGCTTTCCGGTTTTTGCCTTTCTTTCTTCAAAAATTCTCTGAAATTCTCGGTAATCTCTAGAATATCTTCTTCTTGAACTAACTGACTATCTACATCATTGAAACTATCGGCATACAAAACAAAAGACTCTAAATCTGTATGTACATAATTAATCGGATGATTAACCGGTTTCTCCTTGCTTGTATTGCTTGTAATCATGTACTTCATTTTTTGTTCCCGGTACAACTTTCTCATTTGGCCAAACACGGGAATCGTTGCATAGGAGAAATATAATTGTAATGTCCCTTTCAATTTTTCTCCCCAAGATCTGGAAAGTAGCATACCAAATTTGGGAGGAATGTCTGCCACAACTACGTCCATCAAAACATTCTTTGTTGGATTCTGATCCAAACTAACAACCCAGTATTTAATGAGCCAAATACATCTCACTCTGCTAGAATCAAATGAATAAAGATCATGGTACTTCCTAGTGATGTCCAAACCCAACTTCTCCATGATTTCCTTCGGCATAAGATTATGGGAAGCACCGGAATCAAACATGGCATTATGCAATACAAACTCATGCAATCGAAGACTGATATAAAAAGGAGGCACTTCGCTATCTGGAGACTCACCATCTAAAGTTGGTCCAAATATCAGTTCAGGTTGATCCTCTTCAATATTCACCATATCAGACATAGGATCAAAATTCAAAATTTTAGAAACTTGACCTCTATAACTGTTGTTCTTCATTATTTCAGTCAAGGGAATGGATACCTTTAATTTAGAAATCTCATTCTCCAAACTAAAGGCTGAAGTCTTTTCGATCTCTTTGGCTGGAACATCTTTCTTTTCAGCCTTCTCCCTCGATGTAATTGGCTGATTTGATTTTTCTGCTGATGATGACTTGGTGGCAGCGGGATCAACTATTTCTTTTTCTTTCTTTTGTGCAACAGGTGAATCGTTTTTAGGTGCTGAAACTTCCTTTCTCTTTTGGATTGGGTTGACAGGCACATCTCTATTTCTAAGAGAATATTGCTTCTATTGGGCTGACAAGGCATTCATATAACCTCTCTGATACTCATCCGACTCTTCCTCAAGAGCTGCATCATTGGCCAAGATAAAATCCTCATCTCTTTGTACCACTGAACTTTCTGCATACTCCTCATCTTCGGTGATATAAATGGGCAAATCATCAGGAGTAAAGAAGTGATTTTCCTCCCCTACTACATCATCTTCATCATCTAAATCCTGACCAACAAAATTCTACTGAAGAGGTGTCTTTACTTGCTGCTGGACTGTTGGTTCTTGTGTTCGCTGCTCTCGTTGTTTAATCCTGAATTGGGGCTGCTGCTGACCATAGAAATTGGGATTTCGAATCTGCGTTTTGGGCTTATCAAGTGTGAAACTTTCGAACATTTTTTCCACTTTACGAAGTAGCTGATCTGATGTAGATGTAGAAGCTTCTTCCTTTATCACAACTTTCTTCTCTGCTCTCAATCTAGCTCTCTTATCATTCAAATTCGCCTCCACACTCACGAAAATTTTCTGCATGTCCTCTAAAGTGGGTGAATCTCTATCTCGTAATGAATAGGCCATCTCCAGATCAAAACCATCCAGAAACTTAAGCAAATATGATTTCTTAGATGGCCTCAAATCATCAGGAATTGCATTATAAACCACATTAAATTTGATAATATAGTCTTGGACAGACTCACCAGCATTGCGCTTGATCTTGGTATATTCAAAAGTGATTTGAAGTGGATCTTTCTTCATTTCCCACCGATCTAGAAACTGTCTCTGAAGCTCGTCTAATGTATTAATACTTCTGGGTTGCAAAGCTCTAAACCACTTACGTACCTCACCTCCAAAAGTTTGCACAAACAATCTCATGGTGACATTCTCTTCATCAATTTCATGGAGATCAAAGAAGTTTGTCATTCTATCAATATGCTGTTGAGCGGGCACACTTTGAGGAGTACCATCAAAAAAAGGGATCTTACTCTGATAATCAGCGGGCACGGGATCCAAGTTCTGGGGCAAGACAAGAGGTGCGAATCTAGCAGCCATTGCTCTTGGTGGTTTTATAATCTGTCTTGGAGAAACGGGTGGAGTAGGAGCAATAGATGTACGAGGTGTATGTGGTGGAGATGGAGGAGGAACTACTACAGACTGCTGATCAGATATAGATGGTTGCACGGGAATGGTAGGAATGAAGGGAAGCTCGGTGTGAACTTGTGAATCAGAAGTAACTGTTGATGGACCAAGAGTTTCAGATGCAGATTCGATAAACTCAGGAATATTCGTTGCCACAATAGAGTTTTGAATGTTCAAGATGTAACTATCAATGGATCTATTAGCTTGTTCAATCTCAAGATACTTGATAAACTCGGGATTTATGACAGTAGAACCAGTAGCACTTTCAGACTTAGTTTCAAACTACGACAACTCAAATTGATCATCAAACTCAATATCTTCAAGGAATTCAAATATAGTAGGGCATGAATGAGATTTAAACAAAGGGATCACGGGACTTTCTCGACGGAGGATTCTTGAAATTAGATTGGGATTCTCATACACTGGAGGTGGATCAGGATCCATATTTTCTCTTGTATGTCTTCTGGAAGCCAGTGTGTTGATCTATTCAAAAATCAAAGGACAAAACCAACTTTTTCAGCCTATCAAATTGTAGACTCAATCACCCAAAAGTCCAGAACGATCTGATATATTGGGGTAATTCACAAGTCAAGTGTGACGTCCACAATCTAGACCGGAGATTGACTGAAGCAGCGTTTATCTACTTCCGCTAATGAAAAGAAAAAGCGTTTCGAAGGCTACCTGGCATAACTTCAGGCTCCATCTGTAGCTTATGAAACAAATAACACCAACAAGCAAACCATTTTCTCCCCAGTATGGTCGCCACTATGTTAGAGCCTAAATCCACCTTAGGCTAAAAGAAGGCAGAATTCAGGGTAACACCAAGCCACGCTCAGTCTGGTAGCTAGCCCTACCAGAATAGGAGAGGGCTCTCTCCGAGTCAAACTCAGTTAAAATAACCAATAGGGTCTGAGATGACTTGAAATGAATACTGATTTTAGGCTAGATATTTAAATAGGAGGGTTTGTTTTGATTTTTAGGGGTTTTTTGTTGGAAAAAGGGAAAGGAAATTTTGGGCTTGGGGATGAGACCAAATTCTTGCAGAGTTCAAGTTGGGGCAAGGAAGGCAATGGCTTTGATGTCTTAGATTGAATGAATGGATAGAAAAGACTGCTGAGGAGATGAAGAGGGCAAAAGGCTGCAAGGATCCTTTTCAAATAGATGAAAACATATAAAACTAAACAAAAGTTTAAGGCAGAGCACTAGCAAACTAATGAATTCTACCTTAGTCACTCATTTGTTTAATTTCAGAAGCAAAGAGAAGGGAAATGGAATACATAAAACATTAATGAACTTAAAATTACATAGATAAAAACACCATCAAAACTCAGAGCCACAAGGATCCCAACAAGTGCTGCAAAACCCTGGTCTTTCCTTTGCCAAAAATGTTGAAATGAATATACAATGAGGTGCCAAACAATTCCCAAGAGTCCAACCCTGAAAATGTCTCAGAAAATACAGTATATAGACAATTATAACCCCTTCCCATGCCTCTAGAGGTCGAGCTCATCCTTCTAGGAGCTGTTTCAACCAATTCTAAACTAGGAACTCAAATCTAGGCAATCAAACAACTTGCCTCTATATGTTAGGAAACTGATCCATTCACTCACATTTCACCTTTTAGTGAATGAATCCTATAGAACAAGTAAAAATGTGCCAAATTTACATCATGGTCATGAAAATACATCAAGGTAGATCAAGAGTTACATGAAAAAGTGAAACTAGTCAAAACTGTGCAAAATTCTGAGCTAAAGAGTGAAAAATAGGCAAAAATCATGTATGCGCCGCGCCCAAAAACTCTATGCGTAGCACATGTTTGGAGCTTATTTTTAGGCACTTACTGAAGTCCAAATTGAGCTCATGATAGCTCGTTCGAATGCCCTGCCTGTTTACTTTCCAACTCAAGTGGAATTTCTGGATTTGGATGTCATTTACCCCTCCAAAACTTCAATCTCCCAAGACTGGTTCCTCTGTGTGTAAAAAGTGGCAGAAAGGCCATTTTCAAGGTGTTTTTGACCCTTTAGTCCACCCAAAACTTGATGAAATCCTTAGGCCATTCCTGAGAATGCATAACGTTTTACAAAAATTCCAAAAATGTAAATTTTTCCTCCAGAAGATCTCTCAAACGTAAGCGCGCGCAAGGTGGCGCTACGCGTTGGGCAGGAAAACCTGTTTTGTGACCAAAAATTCAAAAATGGCAACATTTCCTCCAAATTTGCTGAAATTTGGAGTGAAGGTCCCCCAAAAAGTTTAATTCTCAGCCAAAGAAGCTTCAGCCAAGATTTGAAGTGGATCAGGCCTTTTCCGACGTTTCAGTGCCCTCCTCAGCCTCGCCTTCAGGATCTTGATCCTCGCTTTGCAAACATGTGTGTGGGCCCAATAGTGGTTCTTCATATGTCTGAGCATTTCCTTGTCCTTTTTTTCCTTCACCAATAGTTTCTCAAGATGAATTTTGACTCTCGTAAGCCAAATCTCCCGCTCAAAGCGTGACATGTCACCTTGTCTTTTTCGAGCCAATTCCCGGTCTTCATGGATTTTCTGCAACTCCATGAGTGTCTGCTGATCCTCAAATTGTTTATTCCGCTGCTTCAAGTAATTTATAACCCATTGAGCTCTCTGCAATTTCTCGGTCAATGTATCGATCTCAACTTTCTACTCTTGGATGATTTCTTTCAGCTTTGAGCTGGGAGAGCCCAAATCAACATCAATGAGTATAAAATCAGTGGCTTGGCCTCCTGAAGGGCCCTCATCCTGAATAGGCCTCTTGCCTCTGTCTTGTCCCTGTACCTGTGCTGATGTCGAACGTGAGACCCCTTCCACCCAAAGTGGAGATAGTACTCGCGCTGCTGATGAAGGTAACGAAACCCCTTCCACCCCGGGTGGAGATAGTACTCGTCATGCTACTGCAAATAAGGCTCTGGTGCCTCTCAGATAGGTAACACATACTGGAACACTGATAGGCTCTGTCTCAGAACCCTAAAACTTATGTGAAGGCTCACCTGCATCATGAACAATCTCTGGAGGGGGTTGAGGGGTTGTAAAGAAGTCACAGGAAATGAACTCCTCCCATGCAATGCCCTGCAATCCAAGCTGATGTACAACAATGATCTTGATGAGCGCATAATGATAAATGTTGTTATGCTGCCACTCAGGAGTCTTCTTCTGCACAAGAGTAGTCATTCGCTCTATTTTTTGATTCATGACATATGGAATGCTCATCATCCTCACTCCCGTGAAATGCATCAATAATCGGATATGGTAAGCATAAAGGCACGAGAACCGGCCCTCATAGCTGAAGTATCTGATGATGAGTTTCATCAATGGTGCATAAGATTCCTTCAAAATCGGAATGGGAATACCCTGCTGAGCTGCCTCAGATAGCCAGGCCTGATGTATGGCTCATAATACACTTTGTCTAACTGTTGTCTCTTGTTCCACTACTCACCTACATTCGGTATTCCTGTTGCTTGAGAAATGGTTTCTGGTTTCAAGGTGAAATTTACACCAGCGAGGGTAACCTGACCGTCATGCAAGTGTAAAACAAACAAGCGAACCAACTCCTGATGATGATGAGTTTGAGAAATCATCTCACAATAATGAAAGCATGACTGTTGCTGAAAGCAAGAATTGAAAGTGGGCAGGCCTGCAACTGAGTCAATGAGGTGAGCTCTTCTCTGACGTGTCTGCCCCCTTTACAAGGCCTTCTTGGTACATCAAGCTCTGCGGTAGAGTCACTGTCTTGCTCATATGATGAATCTTTCTCTGTCATGATGCTGCAAGCTAGGTGTCAAGTGTATGATTGGTTTGATGAAAATGATAAATTGGTGTTTTGTTTTCAATGCCAAATGTGCCAAAGGGAAATGAGGGACTGTGAGGAATATGGAACAATGGGGAAAGGTGGAGTTATGAAGTGAGATTAAGGTGTAATAATAGTCACTTGACTATTGGGGAATTTGAGATTTTGGGAAATTATAAGGGATACGAGGGAGGGAAAATGGTAGGAAAAAGTAGGGTTTAGGGATAGGAAAAATGGGAACAAGGGATATAAGTGGTTTTGGAGGTCAAGGGCATAAGGGATTTGACTATAATGATAGGATTATGAAAGGGAAAGGGATCACAGGTGGGAAATGGAGACTTGGCACCAAAATTACAATTGCAAAACACCCATTTCAAACCCTAAGAGAAGTTTTGACCAAATGTGAGGGTTTACACTTCAACATTCAAATTCTCATATTCCAACCTTTCAAACAACACTAAACACTGATAATGGAAATTTCACAATCTCGTGAACTTACTTGGAGCAAAAAATTTGAGTCATTTCAGAAATTTGATGAAGAAATGGTGAGAATCTACTTTGGAGGCTTTATGCGCCACGCACAAACCCAGTGCGCCGCGCCTCCTGAATGCACCGCGACAGTGAAATTCTACACATTGAAAATTGGCCCAATGCGCTGCGCGGTCTATGTGCACCATGCCTTCCTCTCGATGTGTCGTGCAGCACTCCAACACACAGTCTCGGCTTCTAACTCACAATTTCGTTTTTTTTTCACAATTGAACTCGACTTCTCTAATGTTTCTTGAATGAAAATGGATTGATAAATGTGGAAAATATCTCATATAATGAAGAATTTGATTTTTGCTTCTTACAAACTCACTTTCGTAATGTTTTAAAATTGGCACTTTTTCACTTTTAATACAAACTCTGTTCTGCTTGTTTCCACTTGAATTTTGACTAAAATGATGGCTCCTTTGTCAATTTTTTGCAGGGATGATTGGCATGTGATTTCAGCAAAGGAGACCAAGGCTGCGCCGGAAGATTTTTAGAACTTGAAAAACCTTAAAAGTTACATATTTTTTACAAGAAATAAATTTGACGATTTCTTCTTCAAAACAGAGTTTTGAAGAAGAATCATTCTTAGCATTATTGATGATGAAAATTTTGGAATGAAAACTTGTTAGAAACATCCTCATGTGCCTGCTAGCATTATTTGACACTTTTGAAGACGAAACCCTAGACCTAATGACTGAAAAGACTCTTTGCTGACCAAAATACCATCCATGACTATTAACAACTGTAAAATTGACTTTGATGAAATTTGATGATCAGACACGAACCAATAGGTACATGACATGAGGGAAATTGAGAAACAAGACCCATCTGTCAGAAAATCGATGCTCCTAGCGCAATTCAACTGACTGGATGAATGAGACACCTAAAATGAAATGCAACAAAGAGTTTTTGATCTCTGCCAAGATAATTAAAGAACTATGTGGGAAGAAGCAAGTGAAAAGAGAAAAAACTATGCCCACTGTTCATGTGGTGGGAGAACTATCTGAATTATTGTTGGGTAAGAAACGCTCATGAAATATGAGGATCCAGGGAATCCCATAGTAACTGTGCAAATATCTAGCCACTCCTTTCCAAACACATTTGTTGACTTAGGGGCGTCCACTAACATCTTAACCACAAGGTCCTACGAAAAGCTAGGCATATCAGCTTTAGAACCCACAACTACTTTGCTGGAACTGGCTAACAGCTCTATTATCAGACTAGAAGGAATATTACAAGACATCCTGGTTTTTGTCGACTCATGGGAATATCCAGTTGACTTTTTAGTTATTAACCCAAAGAATAGGATGGACAGACACCCATTAATACTTGGGTGACCTTAGTTGGCAATAGTCGATGCTTACATAGGCTACTAGATAGGCAGCATGACCGTTACTCGAGGAGATTCCATAAATAATATCATCATTTACCCAGCTTCCAAACCAATTCTACCCATGGTAAACATTCACAAACATCTTCATACATATTGGGAACAAAATATTTGTCCACCTCTGACACTAGTTGAGGCCCTTGAATTTAAGGATCAAACTAAAGATGATGTAATCAATAATTTCATGAACCAGCCATCTATGCCTAAAAAATTGAAATGCCAAATGTTAAAAATAGTTATTGAAGATGAAACATAAGAAGATCCTTTGGCATACCTTGATGATCAACATATACCCACAACCACTGTACGCAACAACATAGTCATTGAAATTGAGCCAGGGAAAATTTAAATATTAATGGAAATATGGATAACAACAAAATGTAAAGGCTCATAAGGGTTCTACAGAAGCATCAGGGAGAATTTTCTTGGGACTACCCAGACATGAAGGGTATAGTCCCTCAGCTATGCACCCATCACATCTATACTGATAAGGATTCTCGACCTATTCAGAAACCTCAGTGGGGGCTAAATCCACATCTAAAAGACATTGTAAAAGATGAGCTGCAAAATTTGTTGGATGTAAATTTCATTTATCCCATCTCAGATAGAAAATGGGTCTCCCGTCTAGTAGTCGTTCTAAAAAGAATGGGAAATGGAGAATCTGTGTGGATTACAGAGAACTGAATAAAGAAACACAGAAGGACAAATCCCCCCTTCCTTTTATTGACCATGTTATCAAAAAATTGCTTCTGATAGACTGCTAATTAAACAATCTCAAGCAACTATTTCAAACCAATCTTATGATTAAGGCTTAGCCTCCTCACTCTGAGAGGGCACTCTCAAGGGTTAATGATATTGAATAAAGATATAGATGGGTAAATCTATTTAGGAAATAACTTTCTTATGATGAGTGTAGGTTGAAAATAATATCAATATGTAAACATTGGGCTTATGGAGTCAACACTTTCAGTGATTTAGTGATTTCACTTGATATGGAAGCTGAGGAAGGTCAGAGTTTTTAGTAGTAGGTCACACAGACATGAAACAGGGAAAATACACAGTCAATTCATCTATAAAGTAAGTCAGAGCATCGCATGAATGAATTCTGAGTATTATAAATTAAAACCACTGCACTGAGATACATAAAAGGTATAGATAAGATATTAAATCACTAAAAACTCATTCAGAATCTTAGGTCGGTCAAGTAACAAATCTTTGTATTGCTGAATCAGTCAATTTATAATAAGCTGCAATTTTGCCAAAACCTCCAACCCTTGACAAATTCGACTCAATGGCCTTTAATAGACTTGTTACATCATAAGATGATCTGCCTCCTGGCTATATTCATCAAATTTTTTCCTAATGACACCTTGCATAACCATAAAACATCAAATTAATGACAAACAGACACCTATCCTACTTAACAGTCCTTTTCCTAATAGGACTCAAACTACTCATTATTCCCTTTAACAACCTTATCTACTAAAGAAATTACATTCTTTGACAAGTATGCTTTCACATGTTTGAATTTAGATAATGGGATTCATCACTTTATGACCACTTAACTGACCTCCTCAAAACTAGGAAATAAAACCCTGCTTTTTAGGCAAATAGTCTTCTTCTTCCACGAATACTTTGGCTATCATTTTATCTTCAATTCTTGGTCCTTGAGTATTGAATAATTTCTTGTCATGGTCTTCAACCCTTCAATAATGTCCAGATCTCCAAAGATTCTCCAAAACCTGCTAAAAAGGCTAAAATACAGTATGCTACGAAAGTAAGTCAGTTTCGTAGCGTACTTTTGTAGTGCTACAAAACATGCCATTTAACCTCAAAATTCTTGATTCTTTCCTTTAGCATAGTATTCATCATCATTAAACAAATCTTCCACACCAATTCCAACTCTTGATAGCATCCAGAACTAGTTCAAAAAGTAAAAAGAGTAGCTATAGTAGTTTCGTAGCGTCTTGCTGCCCTTCAAGCCTAGGTATGCTACGAAACTACTGAAAAGTGCTGAAAATGCATATTTTTGTGAAATTTTGAAAAATGAACCTTGTAAATGCCAAAATCTTGTCTCTAACATGTCATTAGCCTTAAAAAACCATAAACCAACTCACCTTATGATCCTTGAGGCATTTCTTCCTCATTTACAATTGGTTGAGCTATTGGCTCTTCAAGCACTGCCATTTTGAGACCTTTTTTCTCTAACTCTTCATGAATTAGTTCAAGTTGCTCCTGAAGGTATTTAAATTGATCTTTCAATCTTCTATTGGTGGCTTTAAATTGTGTGTTCATAATCCTGACATGTTTGGCCTCTTTCCTTGCTAGAATGGTCCATTTGATGAGCTATTGTGTATTATCCAAAGTTTTGGAAACAATGTCAACCCGTTCTTCCCAAATTGCCTTCATTTTTTCAAATTGAGTCTTATCTACACTGTGCTTCCTTTCTTCCCTTTTCATAATAGAGATTTCATGATTGGCCAATTTCAAATTTTCATCAAGGAGTTGTAACTCTGTTTTTTCTATCACCTTCTCTTTTCCCTTCTTTGATTTGCTGAGTGTATCCTTCTCTGGAGGTGATGAAAGGTCAATAATCTCTTGAGGTGGTTGAGTTGTGTCAATGGGTGGTTTAACTTCTCTAGTGCTCGCTAATAGCTTCCTAGCATGCCTTGTCATAGGCTTTCTTGCTTGGAACATGAAACCCACATCTTCTTCCTCAAATTCTAATTTCTTTGCAGATTTAGCCTTTTTTAACTTCTGCGCAACTTCCTATATAAAATCAGCTTGAAAAATAGGAGTTTCCTCTATGTCAATGGCATGTAAAATATCTTCTAGATTTCCCTTAGCTTCTGCTCTATCTTCTACAGCCACTGTCTTCTCTTCTAAAACCACTGTTTGGCTCCTAGTCATCCATTTGGTTCCTAGTTTACTAACAATTTGTTTTTGTTTTGCAGGTTTAACCACCTTTGACTTTTGTTTTGCAGGTGGGACATTTTTTGTGTCAAGAGTATGCATTTTATTTGGCTCCTTCATAATTTTTTCACTTGGTTCTACTCCTGCAGGTTCACTTGGTTCTGCTACCAATGGTTGGCTCTGTTCTGCTGCTAATGGTGATGAAATTCTCCTAGGTTTAGGAGTTCTTGAAGGAGTAAGAGAATCTGTTGAGGTATAAAAGGTGTCTTTTTAACTCCTATTTATCCTACATTAATTATCAATCTAGGTACGATTTTTTATATCAAGAGTGTACTCAGTCTGAGGCGGCAATTTAATCTAAGAGTAATGCTTTCCAATTTGCAGTACATTGTTTCAAATACAAGAGTAAACTGATGTTTGAAGATGGAATCTAATTTCAATGACATGAAACTTAATGCTCTAAAACTCAATTATTCACTCAGCAATCATCAGCCAAGGATGTAGTAGTAATAACTCTTTCCTCTATCAACTGATGTAAATGAAATCAAACATAAACAAGATCCTCAATCTGAGAACTTAGACAGTGATAGCCAATGTCCTTTATAGTTGTTGATCTTACACTCCACACTAAAGCAAATAATTGGAAATGATAACTGAGTTAAATAACACTGCTAATGGAAATGGAAGAAACACACTCTATGCAATAACATTCCAAAGCAAGACCAAATACTTGCAGGAAAGAAATGATCAGCAAAGCTATTTAATGGAAATGAACATAAAATTCTAGAATGAATAGCGAAGCTTTATATTGAAAAAGCATATCAATACAAGTTACAAAGAATAATAATCTTGTTATGGTGGAAAGGACAGCAAAGCGATTCAATCACATCTTATGCAATAAACCAATTCCATAAAATATTGAAACAATAAGCTATCAAACATGGAATCTGTAAAGAAATGCGACTAGAGAAAATGAACATTAAAGCAAACCATTACACGACTGGAATTGTAAAGTAATGGTATAGATAGCAAGTGGATTCACCAGGGCCAGGCCCTTAGCCGTTAGTGAAGCTCCACCGAGCTACTCCAATATCAAATAATGGAACGACAACCGAATTATATATTAATCATATGTAACAAAGTTCACGGGAAATCACACTCTGTTTTAACTAACGAGATTCGGTGATCAAAATGAAAATACAAAAGGAAATTTGAATAATGATAATACATGCCCCTTGATTTCTACAAGCGTTGTCC
The DNA here is from genome assembly GCA_034641835.2 of Pinus albicaulis. Classification (NCBI taxonomy): domain Eukaryota; kingdom Viridiplantae; phylum Streptophyta; class Pinopsida; order Pinales; family Pinaceae; genus Pinus; species Pinus albicaulis. The sequence goes on along the minus strand of JAXQQM020083186.1, from coordinate 172,180 downwards.
TTTTATAACAGCCAGGTGGAAAAAACAAGAAATATAGATAAGCTTTGAAGCAGCGATCCCTTAGGATCGAAAGATCTAATGGATTCGCTCTATCTTCTATCTCCAGTTATCGTTTGTCCTCTTATGCTGAAGCTGCACTGTTCCTTTCTTTTCTTTGACTGTGTGCTTCGATTTCGATCTTCTTGTCTGGATATGGCTTCTTGTTGAAGGGACAATAGTTACTTCTTCTTTGTCTTTTCCTCCCGAATGGTGGCTTCCCATTTCTTCTATTTTCTATATAGAATAAAGGACAATATTTAGTTCATTTGCAATAATCACTAATCTCCTTAATTCCATTATAATTCTTAGATATATTACCATTTTAGAATACAAAGGAGTTATGATTAAAGGAAAAAGATAAAGAAATAAATGGCAAATTCATACCTTTTCCATCACTCAACACACCCCCCTGCTTACCCTTTTTCATGTCCTCATGAAAACCATGTAGTTTACATGCAAAGCAGTTAGAGAATAGGCTGGAGAGGGGTTTTCATTAAATGGTCTAAAACCATGATTTGCAGCTAAAAAATAAAAAATATGCCCTGTCTTCCCTTCAGGTAATTCATATATGGCCTTATAGTCTGTTGTAGGATACCAGATAATAGGGCTTCGAAATCTACAACCTAGCCAATACAGGCCTTCCCTCAAGATGAGGTTACTATAGATAACCAGGCGGTCGGCAGCTAACTTAAAATTTTTATAATTGAATGGCTCTCTGTCTTGAATACTCCGATTGGAAATCTTCCATCAGAGTTTAGCTGCTACTATGGCCTGGTCTCTGATGGACAGAAAATATTCTACCCCATCCAGGACATTCGCTTTGTGGATGGGTCCCAATTTCTAGATCACACCCTCCTTTGTCATTAAGCTTTTCTGCCTAGCCCATATTTGTAATGGGTATCTCGGTTCACCCCTAACCCAAAGGTCTAACCCATTTTCTTGTCTCTGAAAAGTGTTATAGGCCTTGAGCCATTTTAACTGGTTAATAGTAAATGAAATGAATGCTTGATATTGGACATCACCCACAAAAGGATTGGGATTCATCTCCATTTCCTCTTCTTGATTTTCTCCTCCTTCAAGTTGCAGGGGTTGCTCATCTCTAGAACTAGGTAATTCTAAGGGTTGGCTGCTGCTACTCTAGAGGCTTCCCAACATTCCCTTGCTTCTTCTTAATCTGGAGGACTGTCTGTGTTTTAGAGGTATGTTTGCTATGCTGGTGATTCTTTTTCGTTTCGGGGCAGGTAAGGTTGTTCCCTCGTCTATTGAAAATACCAATTCTTCCCAACTAGTCTGCTGCTGAGAAAGACTGTGGCTAACTATTAATTGCATTAAACAATGGTGGCTTACTACCGTTCCTGTATGAAGGGATTTCCTTATGCTCCGAGTAGCGTCATGCAGTAAAAAATTTAAATATGCAGGCAAATTTATAGCACATTTATGTTTTAGTACTGCTAATAATTTTAGGTGGCGTGGTCTTACCACATCCTTTCTCCCATCGCATGTAATGTAGCTTTTCACTACTCTCGCTAGTTCTGCCCATGGTTCTCCTAGAGTTGTTGGCTTGACTCCTTTTCCTTTGATGGTTAGGTTCTGTTCTTCGTCCCAAAACATGGTCATGACCTCTTGCAGTCTCAATTTTTTATGGGTCCATATGGGTCCAACTGCTGGTAGACCGGATACCTCAGCAATTTCTGCATCTGTTACTGTTATTCACCTTCCTCTTACTACGGAATGATCCTCATGCAAGTTCTGCAAAAATTCGATGGCCATAGTTTCATGGGGCTGCTGCAGTCATGTAAGGTAGGCAATCCATCCTACTCTTTCCAAAATTTCTCATGCAGTGTCGGAAACTGTTAGTACTTGTGGTTCACTACATACTGATCGCCCTCCCATTTCGTCTAAGCCCTGCACATTATTAATTTTTCACATCAATACATAGAAATGGCAATGGAACAGCAACCCGTGCATATCGGAAATTATCAATACCGTTAAGCTTGCCATTTCTAGGTTCTGATGAAAATAAGGAATTGACCCATATGCAGGTGTATTTCGAAAGTCACCCATGCCCCCTTGAAATATGATAGGTCGTCCTCGACCGGAAATGGAGGAGAAGCGAACGTAGAAAGGCATGTTTATTCATGAAATGATCACAAAAAGTATTGAATTACTAAAATCGAGGCATATTATGAAAATCATGAATAAATATGGAAATTCTATGAAATGATGCGAAAATAGGGAAAAGGACAGCTGATGTAAATAAAAGTGCTTATGCGGTCATTATTCACTTTGAACCATTATGATTGATGTATATACAATATTTCATGTGTAAGAGGTTCAAAAAAGGGGTCTAGGAGCATAATCTCATTTGAAATCAAGATAAAGATATAAGAAAAGGGTTTATAATTACTATTGATTTGTGAAAAATATGACTCCAATACCATCAGCAGAGCTCTGTTACCCAGGTGTTTATAACCTTGAAAAAGTTGCTTTTTCACCCTTGGAACCATTTATCTATGCCTAGGAAAGTGGTTTGTAATGTCAAGATGGAGGCCATTGTGTTGGCTTGGTAACCAGATGAATCACCATGCCATTCACCACGAAGGAGTGAAAGGTGGGCAGGCTGGCTCGTGATGAGACCTCCTATTCCAAGGACTTTTTATTTTTCTGATGTGCCCATTGGATCATATCCCTGGTGTGGTGGCCATAGTGGGAATGCCACTTCACTGCTTCCTTATGATCATGGTAGGCTGGCTCTTGATGAGACCCCCTATCCTCCATCTGACAAATCATAGAATTGTTAGTAATCATATAGATATTTTTTCTTTTTCTTTTATATAACACTTTCCTATTTATATATAGAGGATGGCTCAACACTCCTGAAAAGTAGGGATGGTGGAAGAAGTCTGAACATCTCAATAGAGGAAAATATGCCCTTATTCTTATTCAATGATAAAATTCAAAGAGAGTTATGAGGATTAGGGAAGAACCAACATGATAAAAATAATCAATCAAATTAGTTTTAGTGAGGATAAAGACAGCAAAGTGATATAGATAGTTGTGTCATTTCCTTTTTTCTTATCAATACAAAGTAATTTCCTTAAAATTTACAATTTTTCCTTGATTTGTTGATTCCAGTGACCTCTAATTTTTGTGTCCTTGCATAAATTTTTATGTTTGCCTTAAAAGGATCATGAAGAATTCACAAAAATTCTCAAAATGTTGTTTTATAAGAGAAACAAAAAAAAGAAAAATTCACTCAAAAAGTGATGTTCCTTAGATGGAACAACTATTGTTCCTTAAGAGGAACAACAAAAATAACATCTGCACACAAAAATGTGGTTCCTTTAAGAGGAACATCAAATAAAATAAAAAAATATACACGAAATTTTTGTTCATTAATAGGAAAAGCAGTTGTTCCTTAAGCGGAACAGCAGCGAAAAAAATCACAAAATAAAATTTTGATCCTTTGGCGGAATAGCCTAAAAACATTCCAAATTGAAACTAATGTTCCTTAGAAGGAACAGCAGAAAGTGAAAAAAATAGCGAAGGGGTTGTTCCTTTTAAAAGGAACAGCAAAAGCAATTGGCGGAAATGTTGTTCCTTTTAAAAGGAACATAAAAAACAATCGACAGAAATGATGTTCCTTTAAGAGGAACAACTGTTATTACTTAAGAGGAACAGCAGCTATTCCTTGAGAGGAACAAAAAAAAGATAGAAACATAGAAGTGTTGTTCCTTAAGAGGAACAGCACGAAAAATAAATGCACACAAGATTGTTGTTCCTTAAGAGGAATGACTGTTGTTTCTTAAGAGGAACAACAGATATTCCTTAAGAGGAACAGCAAAAAAAAAAAAAAAACTATACAAAAATAGTTCATACAAGCGAAATTAAAGAGAAAAGCTTATGTACAAATTTCAGAAATAAAGGAATTTTTCAGTGAATTAATGTTGAGGAGGAGTTATCTTCCTCAGCCAGAATCTGCATAGTGGAATCTCTTCGTAATTGCTAGTAAAAGGATTCTTGATTAAGCGGTTTGTGGTAAAGTCATACTCAATGACCATTTGCTTTGAAAGAATGTCCAGATCCATCAATGGTAGTTAATGTAATGGTGCCATTGTCATACACTTTCTGTATCTCATAAGGTCCAAGGCATCGTGTCTGGAGTTTTCTGGGGAAATCTTGAAACCTGGAGTCATATAGGAGTGCCCAATCGCCTTCGTGGAAGATTTTCTTTTTAATAAGGGCATCGTGCCATTTTTCTCTCTGATGTTGAATTAATGAAGTGTGTTGAAGGGCGGAGAGCCTAATTTCATCTAACTCATTGATTTGTTGTAATTTGCTAACCTGGGCCTCATTTAAATTCAAACCCACCTGCTGCGCTGTTCTTAATGTTTGAATTTAAAATTCTATTAGAAAGATGGGTTCTTTTCCAAATATTAACTGATATGGTGAATACCCTGTGGTATTTCTCCACATTTTTCGATATGCCCAGAAGGCTTCTGGCAATCTTGAAGCCCAGTCACGTCTATGTGATGCAACTGGTTTTGTAAGTATTGCCTCTATCACCTTATTCATGCTTTCTACTTGGCCATTTTCCTGTGGGTGGTATGGGGTTGTAATTTTGTGCTGAATGTGGTAATTTTTTAATGTTGCAGCGATTTTATTACCTACAAATTGTGGTCCTCCATCTGTAATTATGTCCCTCGGGAGGCCATTTCACACAAATATTTGGAAAAGGAAATGTATTATAGAGTCCTCTGTAGCTCTTGGAAGTGCCTTTGCTTCAACCCATTTAGTAACATACTCTGTTGCAACTAGTATGTATGTTTTCTAATTTGATGGTGGGTTAATAGGACCAATAAAATTGAGTGCCCAGTGCTCAAATGGCTCAATTACTAACTGTGGATTCAAGGGAATTTCATCGGACTATTCGGGGTGCCTCGCCCTTTGGCAACTATCACAGGCTTGTACAAACTTTTTAGCATCTTTAAAAATTGTAGGCAAGTAATTGCCTGTTTGTAAAACCTTGTGACCAGTCCTGCGATCTGCAAAATTTCCACCACACGGCTCATCATGGCATGCTTTTAAAATGTTAAATATTTCGTCTTCTCGGATGCATCTTCTAATGTGCATATATGCTCCTATATGAAATAGGTAGCCCCCAATCCAAGATAATCGGGTACTGCGCTGCACTATTTGTTTTCGTTCATTGGGCATTAGATGCCTAGGTAATTTACCTACTGCTAAATAATTTGCAACATCAGCATACCATGGGGTTCTGGCAGTAACAACAAACAAATGTTCATCTGGAAACTGATCTTCGACTGCTGCTACATCCATTGGTTTTGGCATTCGTGATAGAAAATCAGCTACAGGATTCTCTTTTCCAAGTCGATCCTTTATTGTGATGTCAAATTCCTGCAATAGAATCAACCATCTTGTTACTCTACCATTTGTAACAAGTTTATTTGCTAAAATTTTTATGGTAGAGTGTCCTGTATATAAAACTACAGGATACCCAATTATATAATGTCTAAATTTATTTACAACATGTATTACAGCTAAAAATTATTTTTCAGTCACAGTATAGTTTAATCCAGCAGGAGATAGATTCTTGTTAATATAATAAATTACATATGGTTTTTTATCTTCTTCCTGCCCAAGGACTGCTCCAATAGCTGTGTCTGAGGCATCAGATGAAATTTGGAATGGCAAATCCCAATTTGGGCCCCTTAGCACTGGGGTTGTTGATAGAAGCTTTTTCAGATCTTCAAAAGCATGGTCACATCTATCTGTCCAAATAAAATCAACAGTCCCTGTTAGTGCATATAGAGGTGCAGCTATTTGAGAAAAATGGTCTATGAATATTCTATAGTAACCAGAAAATCCCAGAAAACTGCGTACCTCTGTTTGTGTAATGGGAGTAGGTATTAACAAAATTATCTGAATTTTAGATGGATCTACCTATATTCCAGTTGCTGAGATATAATGACCTAAGATGAGTACCTCAGTCATCATCATGTGACACTTCTCATGGCTTAAGCAGAGCCTGGTGGCAATACACCTTTGCAACACCTTTTCCAATGTTTCTAATGATGGCTCAAAATAATCTCCATAAGGTGTGAAATCATCCATATATACTTCAAGCCCTTCATTTATTAAATCTGAAAAGATGCTAAGAATGGCCCTCTAAAATGTGGCAGGGGCATTGCATAGACCAAAGGGTAAAACGCTGTAAGCAAATGTTCCCCAAGGACAGGTAAAAGCAGTCTTATCTTGGTCTTCTAGGGCTTCTGAATCTGATTGTATCCACTGAAGCCATCTAGGAAGGAAAAGAATTTCTTTCCTGCTAATGTATCTAATACCTAATCAATGAAAGGAAGGGGAAAGTGGTCTTTTTGGGTTGCTTTGTTTAATTCTTAGTAGTTTACACATATCCTCCACTTTCCATTCTTCTTTGGCACCACTACTAGTGGAGAGACCCACTTGCTATCAGATATTAGATAAATAAAATTTACATCCAAAAGTTTTTGTAATTTAGCTTTCACAATATCCTTAAGATGAGGGTTTAATCTCCGTTGGGGTTGGCGAATGGGTCTAGCATGGTTTTCTGTATAAATGTGGTGCGTACATAATTGGGGATCAATTCCTTTCATGTATGGGTAATCCCATGCAAAGGCTCCCTTATATTTTCTCAGTATTTGGACCATCTTCTCCTCTTGTTCAAGATACAGGTTTTTGTTAATGTTCAGAGTTTTTCCTAGCTCAATTTCTATAGTTTTACTATTGTAAACAGAGGTGGTAGGTATTGATTGATAATGAATGTCTTTCAGGTGATCTTCTTCTTCTTCATTATCAATTGCTGCCTCGATCATGTGACATTGAAAATGGGATCTGGTTTTTGGTTGGTTAATGAAACTGTTAATGATGTCATCCTCTGTTTGGTCTTTAAATTCGAGGGCATCCTCTATGGTTAATGGTGATCTAATGTTTTCTATGAGGTATGATACAGGTTGTTTCTTTGTTTTTATTACTGTTAAACTTGGCTGGGCTGGAGGGTATAAGGCTAAATTCTTGACATAACTCCCTCTAGTTATAGTCATGTTGCATTGTCGGCAACCAATGTAAGCATCAGAAGTTGCCAACGAAGGTCTACCTAAGATTAAAGGGTGTCCATCTAGCCAGTTTTTGGGGTTAATAATCAGAAAGTCGACAGGGTATTCCCAGGAGTCTACAGATACCATTACATCATGTAGTGTGCCTTCTGGCTTGACTACTGATCGGTCAGCCAATTCCAATAAGGTTGTGGTTGGATCTAATGATGTAATGCCAAGTTTTTGACAAGTGGTGGTTGTTAGGATATTAATTGCAGCTCCTAAATCAACTAAGGCATTTGGAATGGATTTTCCATTGATTTTCACCATAACTATAGGATTTCCTGGGTCCTCATACTTTACATGTGCTTCTCTTCCTGATAGTAAGTCAGATAGTGTGCCGACTACTTGGATAGTTGGATTAGTTGTTATTCTCCTCTTTGGCTTTCTTATACATAATTCTTTGATGGTCTTTGCATAAATTGGAATATCTTGGATAGCTTGGAGGAGTGGTATTTTTATACACAAATTTTTCAGTTCTCCCAAAAGATCAAAATCAGGATGTTCTATTGGGCGAGGTATGATTATTCGTTCTGGGAATGGTGGAGAAGAGGTGGTTTCTTGCTCATGATTTGTTGTCTAACCACATTCTCTTTTTGTAATGTTTTTTCTAAAGGTAACGAATTTTCAACTTGAACATTTTTGTCTCCCTTTGATTCTATTATGCGCCCAGACCTTGGTTAAAGGTCGTTGCACTCCCTTAACTTGGTTTCTAGTTCTAGTGCTTCAATTATTTGAATAGATTGAACCAGTCTATTATTAGGGTTCGGGTTGGGTTGGGTTGGGAGTTGCAGTCTTAAGTTGGTCTGGGGATTTTTTTTCAATGTATATGGCACTGGCAGTGTAGGTGGAGAGAGAGGAATCGTTCCAGCTAGTTGATTCATAGATCTTTTCCAATTCGACTGCCAGGTTTGACTCTGCGAAGTGGAGGGGGACCATTGTGTTGGATATGTATTATTTTGCCAAAATGGTGGACAGTAAGGAAATTTCGGCAAATTGGTTTGATTTGTTTGATTTGGCCATGGCGATGTAGGAAATGGCTACTATGACCAACTGGAGAAAGGTGGTTGATTTTGCCAAATTCCATTATATTGCTGAGAATTATACTGAGACTGAAAAGAAGAGGATAGATCGATGGGCATACCTATTTGTCGTGGCTTCCATTGATGGCGTTGATTGAGTAAGCACATCGGTTCTATTTCTTCTTCCGCTTCTTTGTAGACTGCTTTCAATCCTGAGAGTGAGGGGCAATTTTCTGTGGAGTGATATTTCATGTAGATGGCGCAGACTTGGACTGTATCTAGTGGGCACTCTTTATGGTTGTGTTTCTTTCTGCATCTAGGGTAGAATATTGCCAAATTTTGTTTTTCTTTTGCTTGTTTTTGTTTAGCTTGCATGATGTCGAGCTGCATCGTCAGAGTCCCTAAAATATCAGTTTTGAAATCTTCCAGTAGATTGCCAATTTCTATGTGGGTTATACCTCCACCGGAGGTCTTGCTATTCCTTGTGATCATGTCACGTTTTGCTGGTTTTAGTCTTATGCTGCCTCTCGAACTCCTGATACATAAATCAATAATGTCAGCACAATTTTCCTGATATATGTCACCTTTGCCCATGATTTTTAATGTTTCAACCCATTGTTCCTTCATCCCTTTAATTAATGTAGTTTTTAACACATTATCAGGTAAGGGTAAAGATGCATAAGGTGATCTCTGGAGGTTGTATTGAAAGCGTTCTACATATTCCTCCAATGTTTCATTAGGTTTTGCTATCATTTGAAATATTTCATCCTTTAATTCCCTGGACCTACAATAATCCTGATATTTCTTTAGAAAAGTAGCTTTCATCTGATCCCAGTCATTTATAACACCTCCACCTAACCCCATAAACCATCATAGAGCTTCTCCTTTTAATGTGGAGGGGAATAATTTTAGCTTTTGGGGATCGGTGGTATAGTCATACCCCCTACATAATACATCGAATTCGAACAGAAATGCATTTGGATCTTCCGATGTTAAGCCATGGAATGTAGGAATATGCTGGAGAGGAATGGCCTTCATAGGTGCATTAACTGCAGTGTCCACAATGGGATATTGTAGTGTGGAAGTTTGGGTGGTTGCTGGTTCTGGGCCATTTGATCAAATATCTGCCAATATCCTTCTGGGATTTCTAGGGAATTATTCCTAGGCTGACTAGAAGGATTAGGGATGACCTTAATAGCAGTTCCTTGGTTTGGGATAATGAGTGTCCCTTGCTGAACTATTATCTGAGGGGATTTTGGTTGTTCAGGTTCTTCAACTTTGTTTTGGATGATTTTGACAGCACTTCCCTTATCTGGGCTGCGTAGTGTTTGGATTACTTCAGGAGGGGATCTTGGTTCTTCTATTTCCCCTGCTTCTCCTCCTCCTTCATAGAGATTACTAGAGTTCCCTTCTTGTAAAGAAATTGGGCGAGAGTTCTCAATTTCTTGAGAATCTTGCTCAATCTCTTCTGTTTGGCTATGCACCTCAGCAAAAGCTACAGATGGTGATTTCGTGGCCCGAAGGGAGCTAGTAGGTTATCTAGAAGTAATTTTTCTAGGGCCTATTAATGGTTGAGATTCAAATTTCTTAATGATATTGTCGATAAAGGTTGTTCACCCAAGGATCACCGGTCCCTTAGGTTTTTCAAGTCTGGGAGGAATTTTGTTTTGTTTAGATTTTCTAGTCATTCAAAAAACGCAAGCATTCATTCCTACCTTAAACTTCTACGTAGTTCTGCTATGAAGAGGGCAAGTGAACGAGCATGTTCCTCATTCGTTACGCAGGTTCTTACCTTCTATTTTTAATACCCAGTTCTTCCTTAGCAGAGAAAATCAAATATACATCACTCTTTATAAATAGCTACACTCTCCCCGGCAATGGCGCCAAAATGTTGAGGTATAAAAGGTGTCTTTTTAACTCCTATTTATCCTACATTAATTTTTAGTCCAGGTACGATTTTTTATCTCAAGAGTTTACTCAGTCTGAGGTGGCAATTTAATTTATGAGTAATGCTTTCCAATTTGCAGTACAGTGTTTCAAATACAAGAGTAAACGGATGTTTGAAGATGGAATCTAATTGCATTGACATGAAACTTGATGCTCTAAAACTCAATTATTCACTCAGCAATCATCAGTCAAGGATGCAGTAGTAATAACTCTTTCCTCTGTCAACTGATGTAAATGAAATCAAACATAAACAAGATCCTCGATCTGAGAACTTAGACAGTGATAGCTAATGTCCTTTACAGTTGTTAATCTTACACTCCACACTAATGCAACTAATTGGAAATGATAACTAAGTTAAATAATTCTGCTAATGGAAATGGAAGAAACATGCTCTCTGCAATAACATTCTAAGGTAAAACCAAATACTTGCAAGAAAGAAATGATTAGCAAAGCTATTTAATGGAAATGAACAGCAAATTCTAGAATGAATAGCAAAGCTTTATATTGGAAAAGCATATCAATACAAGTTACAAAGAATAATAATCTTGTTATGGTGGAAAGGACAGAAACGCGATTCAATCACAGCTTATGCAATAAACTAATTCCATAAAATATTGAAACAGTAAGCTATCAAACATGGAATCCGTAAAGCAATGCGACTAGAGAAAATGAACATTAAAGCAAACCATTGCACGATTGGAATTGTAAAGTAATGGTATAGATAGCAAGTGGATCCACCAGGGTCGGGCCCTTAGCCACTAGTGAAGCACCGCCGAGCTACTCCAGTATCAAATAATGGAACGATAATCAAATTATATATTAATCATATGTAACAAAGTTCACAGGCAATCACATTCTATTTTAACTAACGAGATTCGATGATCAAAGTGAAAATAAAAAAGGAAATATAAATAATGATAATACATGCCCCCTGATTTCCCAAGCGCTGTCTTTTTATAACAGCCAGGTAGACAAAACAAGAAATACAGATAAGCTTTGAAGCAGCGATCCCTTAGGATTGAAAGATCTAAGGGATTCGCTCTATCTTCTATCTCCAGTTATTGTTTTGTCCTCTTGCGCTGAAGCCGAGCTGTTCCTTTATTTTCTTTGACTGTGCGCTTTGATTTTGATCTTCTTGTCTGGATATGGCTTCTTGTTGAAGGGACAACAGTTACTTCTTCTTTGTCTTTTCCTCGCGAATGGTGGCTTCCCATTTCTTCTATTTTCTGTATAGAAGAAAGGACAATATTTAGTTAATTTGCAATAATCACTAACCTCCTTAATTCCATTATAATTCTTCGATATATTACCATTTTAGAATACAAAGGAGTTATGATTAAAGGAAAAAGATAAAAAAATAAATGGCAAATTCATACCTTTTCCATCGCTCAACAGCATCCGACTCAAAACCACTGACAAACAAGAATGAGGACCAGTCTCTGCCTAAACTTTGAAGTTCATCTAAGACCAATAATTTCATTAAACCATGCTGAAATAAAGAAGTCTCACTCCCCTTAGACTTTGTTTGGACCTTATCTGCCGTTTTTGAGAAACTTCTATGCAAATATAAAAGCAAATCAATGGAAATCTTACTAGTAAAGTGCGGAAGTAATTTGGATAATGAGCAGCAATTATGAATAGTTCTTGTTTATGTAACTTCTTGGAATAGCATTGGTGAGGTCCATTTCAGTATGCTCAGGCTTCATGAACTCTTTGCACTGCTCCATGTTAAACTTGAAACCTTTGAACTAGTTCTCCTAACATCTTGTAATCTCTGTAGCAGCAACAATAACCTCTGGTGTGATGGAAAAATTGAGCATTCCCACTTTAGTTGTTGTTCCACTAAAATTAACAGCAAACTCCTTGGACACCTGTGTATGACAACCCTACCATTTCTCACAAAACTGTAAGAAACCTGCTCTTCTGAAGGCTTCTGCTATTTTTGGGTCTTCATTGATAAAATTCATGTCTACAAGTTCATATCTCAGGCATTTTCCACCCTTGTTGGTCCTTCTTTTCTCTGCCATGGTTTCTCTAGGATTTTCATAACCTCGGTTGATGATGTTCAACCTTGCTTGATGAATTTGCAGCCTCACTTGATGATGTTCAAAGTAAACCTTTGAAAAAACTAGCCACAACTTGGCTTAGTACAATAGCTCTCCAGAGCTCAAATATTACGCAAGGAGGAATGAGAAATGAGAATGACTGAACTAGGAAAGGATTTGAAGTTTTGATGTCTTCTCATGACTCAATGATGACTCATAAATTACCTAAACTGACCACAATGACTATAGACCTGAGCATGTACCTTGATTTTATCCCTCCATGACTTGAAAAGCATCTAAATTACCCTTTCCCAATGGTTTCTAACACCTAATAGCTAGATTGACAAGACAGATAGGAAATTGTGCTTTCGTAGCATTCCTAGTGTAAATTTGACTACTTTCGCCAGGAAACTATTAGCAATTTCGTAGAGAAAAGTGACTTTGCACAGTGTATTTCGCTACAAAATTGTGGTTTATTAGCTAATTTGGTATTTTCGATACAAAAAACTTTGGAAAATGAAATCAGTCAGAAAATGATGAATGATGTGACATGATGGAGTTTTAAAATGAGTGGGTTTAGACCTTAGGTTAACCTAAAACAAGAAAAATTTAATATTTCCCTTGACCAAGCATAAAAATCAACCCTACAACCTAATTTTTGACACATGAATCCATCTAACCTTGTCAAATGATGTTTCATTTTTTTTTTGGGTGATAACAGACCAAGTCCTCGACACATTGACAGGAAAATAGTTATTTTCCTTTCTTGATGGGTTCAGTGGTTACAATAAAATATATATAGCCCCCGAAGACCAAGATAAAACAACCTTTACCTGCCCATGGGGCACATTTTCCTATCGGGTACTCTGATTTGGATTATGCAATGCCCCAGCAACCTTCCAAAGAGCCATACTCAGAATTTTTTTTGATTTAATAAATGAGGGACTTGAAATTTATATGGATGAATTCACCCCATATGGTGATGACTTCGATCAAGCATTAGAAACACTAGAAAAGGTATTGGAATGATGTATTGCTACCAGGTTATGTCTAAGCAATGAAAAATTCCACATGATGATGACCAAAGGAGTAATCCTAGGACACTACATCTCTGCAACTAGAATATAGGTAGACTCAGAAAAAATAGAAGTAATCCTCTTATTAGCCACACCTTGTACGCAGACAGAGGTACGCATTTTTCTTGGATACACAGGGTATTATCGCAAGTTTATAAAAAAAATTCACAAATTGCTACACCCTTGTATGCATTAATTGGAAATGTTGAATTTCATTGGTCTGATAAATGCGAAACTGCTTTCACATACTTAAAGAAACTGGTCTCTACGACACCGATTCTACATGGTCCTAACTAGAACCTGCCCTTTCACATTTCTTCGGATGCACCTGACACAGAGATAGGGGCAGTTCTTGGTCAAGAAGAAGACAAAAATCCTTATGCTATTTATTATATCAGCAAAAATCTCACCCCTGCTGAACTAAACTATATAATGATTGAAAAAGAGTTCTTGGCTGTCATTTATGCTATCAATAAATTTAGACATTATATAACTGCCTATCAAGTACTCTTGTATACTGATCATTCTTCCATTAGATATCTAGCTAATAAACCACTCACAAATGGGAGAATAACTCATTGGTTACTACTTTTGCAGGAATTCGCTATAACTATCAAAGACTGTCTAGGGAAGGAGAACGTGGTCACAGATTTCCTATCCATGGTTTCGAAGACAGATGACACACTAGCGGTGGATGACCAGTTTCTTAACAAACATCTGTTCACTGTAGTAGTAAAAACACCATGGTACGTGGATGTAGAAAACTACTTGGAAGTAGGGAAGCTGTCGAGACATTTGACATCAAGGGAATGGAAACTGATTGTAAAGCACAGTATTAGGTTCTCCTGGATCGGTGGATACCTCTTTCATACAGGGGCCAACATGCACATATGCAGATGCATCCAGGAAGATGAGATTTATGACATCCTATAGGCTTGTCACAACGAACCTTGTGTTGGCCATTTCGCATATCGCAGAATGGGGCACAAAGTATTACAATTGGGTTATTATTGGCCTACAATTTTTAAATATGCAAAAAATATGTCCAAGCCTGCGACAGTTTCCAAAGAATGGGCCGCCTGGGCCAAGTTGATGAAATTCCACTACAACCACATTTGGTAGTAGAATCGTTCAAATGATGGGCACTGGACTTCGTTGGATCATTCAACCCGCCATCGAATCAAAAAATATACATACTGGTCACCACAGATTATGTAACAAAGTGGGTAGAAATGGTGGCCTTATCAAGAGCTACTGAAGAATCTATAATTAACTTCGTTATTTAGTTTTTTGTGCGATATGGTTTACCACGGGAAGTGATAATTGATGGAGAGGCATATTTTGTGGGTAATAAAATTATAGCCATGCTGAAGAATCACCATATCATCCATAGAGTCACATCTCCTTACCACTTGCAAGCGAACGAGCAGGTTGAAATTACCAACAAAGTCCTTAAGGAAATTCTTACCAAAACAGTATCAGCACATTATCGGAATTGGGCCACTAGACTACTAGAGGACTTGTGGGCTTACCGAACAATGTGGAGAAACACTAGTGGATATTCTCCATATCATCTGGTATTTGGGAGAGAGCCTATTTTTCCTATTGAGTTTGAGATAAAAAACTTAAGGACAACATAAGAGGTAGGGTTGGACTTGACGGAGGCACAGATTAAAAGACTCCAGAAAATAAATGAACTAGATGAAATACAACTACTGGCTCTGCAACACACAACAATCATACAAAAACATCGAGCTAAGTGGCATGACAACCTCATAAAAAAAAATATGTTCCAGAAAGGAGATTGGGGACTTCTCTATGATTCCAGATTCCAATATTTTCCAGGGAAGCTGCAAATAAGGTGGCTTTGTCCATACAAAATTCAAGAAGTACATAACAACTATACCCTCACCTTGACCACCATAGATGGGTTTGGTTCTACATTTTGAGTCAATGGGCACAGAGTGCGCCTCTATCACAAACCTCTTACAAAAGAGTCTGCCAGCAGGTACGCAACAATCCTACTATCCAAATTCTAGCAGAAGAGGGTGACAACCCCACAACTTTAAATACATAAGAGCTTGATGTTTCTTTCTGTAAATATTGTGTATAATTTTCTTGCAATTTTTTTATTTTGTTGTACATTCTTCATATTCACAATAATATCCTTTTCCTTCATCACCCCTCATGTTTTTCTTTGTTGTTCAAATCTTTGAACGACTGCTATTCAATCCAATTGAATAGCTGTTGTTCAATCGGATTGAACAACCATGATTTTTTGCATTTTTTCTTTGCTATTTAGATATTTGAACGGCTGTTTTTCAATCCAATTGAACAACTACTGTTCAATCGGATTGAACAGGCGTGTTTTTTTTTTCTTTTTTGCATTTTTCTTTGTTGTTCAAATCTTTGAACGGCTATTGTTCAATCCTATTGAACAGCTGCTGTTCAATCGGATTGAACAACCATTTTTTTCGGGTACTTACTTTTGTTGTTCAAATATTTGAATGGATGTTGTTCAATCTAATTGAATAACTGTTGTTCAATCAGATTGAACATCCATGTCCTTTGGCATGTTTATTTACTGTTGTTCAATCAGATTTAACAACTGATTTTTTTTCTTCCCTCTTTAAGCATGATTTTTCTCTTTATTTTTGATGACCTCTCCTCATTCCACACCCCAGTTATAAAACACATTTTTGAGTTGAAATTGGCACCTGAAGAGGAGAAAATCAGCAATATTACTAATATGATCCTTTGAAACTTTAATGGAAATCTCTACTCCGGAAACTGACATGGTACATCTATGTAATGAATGGCTATGACATCTCCTATTCAAACATGTTATCACACAATACATAGTCTTATAATGATATATCTTCTACACTCTCGAGTAGTATTTCCCTTTGACATAAGGATTTAGGAATAAGGGGTATTAATTGTATTGGAATTCTTTTTACTTCTCACACCATCCCTAACTCTTAAGGAGTTAATGAGCCTCCCTTCATGTATAAAGAATAAATATTATGCTGGCATGAAAATTTTTAAGAGAGAATAGGGGGTCTCATCACGAGCTAGCCTACCATGATCATAAGGGTTTAGCAGGTGACATGCCCACAAATGGCCAACAGACTAGGGTAATGACCTCCTCAACGAATTGAATACCAGGAGGTCTCATCATGATCTGGCCTAATCACTCTGTTATAATCCCAGTGAATGGCACTGTGACTATCTGGCTACCACACTAGCACAGTGGTCTCTTCATAAAACAAAATTCCCACTTTAAAAAAAAGAAGAAAAAAAAAGAGAAGTACTATGTCTATATGCAAATTTTTAAGAGATAATAGGGGGTCTCATTACGATCCAGCCTACCATGATCATAATATTTTACCAGGTGACATGCCCACAATGGCCTACACACCAAGGTAATGACCTTCTCAATTGCTTGAAGGATAGGAGGTCTCATAACGAGCCGACTTGATCACTCTGTTACAACTCTAGTGAGTGGCACCTTGACTATCTGGCCACAACACCAACACAGTGATCTCTCCATAAAATTGGAAAAATAACTACTTTTACATAAATGATTCTGGCTCATTCTTCTGGTTAAAATAACAACCCTGTTGAGGCTATGAACGCCTGCTGGCAGCAGTGGATTTTCTTGTGGTATGAATGTATGTTCCAATGATAGCCAATTATTCTTACATATACCTTATCTCCTATTTTCTTCCATTCCCAAGATAAATCCACTACTTGAATTAGTGATAATACTATTTTATCGAATAAGTAACTATAAATGAACTATAATTTCATTTTTGGATTTCGGGATGACGCAACCAATCATTACCTATTACAGTCATGCTTCCGTCACACCCTACCATTAAATAAGGACATTCGATCATAATAATTTTTGTACTGCTTTCTTCCCTTCTTTGGTCACTTCCGCATGAGATACACTTATGAAAAATTCCAATTCTAACCTTTACACTACACGCATTCATAATTGTTACATTTACCCTTATTTCCTTGAGCTCCAAGGCCATGAACATCGTTCTTGTGTATTTTATCGAATAAGTAACTATAAATGAACTATAATTTCATTTTTGGATTTCGGGATGACGCAACCAATCATTACCTATTACAGTCATGCTTCCGTCACACCCTACCATTAAATAAGGACATTCGATCATAATAATTTTTGTACTGCTTTCTTCCCTTCTTTGGTCACTTCCGCATGAGATACACTTATGAAAAATTCCAATTCTAACCTTTACACTACACGCATTCATAATTGTTACATTTACCCTTCTTTCCTTGAGCTCCAAGGCCATGAACATCGTTCTTGTGTACAGACTGTGATTACTGACCCCTGACATTTTCCCCCATATGCATTCATGATTGATCAAATCTCTCTTGTACTTAAGGACGCGGACACCCTTATTTCGAGAGAGGAGGTGTAAATGTCCATAACTATTAAGCATGCGAATTCTCGGAAGAAATACCGTTGGATACACTGATAAGACCAAAGAATCATTGCAATATTGATATCAAGTTACCCACATTTATGACATAAGGCTGCAATTTCTTTTTCTCTGACATTCAGTGTTTATTCTAACCAACAGGGCTGAAAGGAAACACAAACAGAAGGAGAAATTAGCTCAAGAAAATGCATCAACCATGGGAGGAAACTCTCTCTGGAATGAACCTACGACCTTCCCAATCTCAGATGTAGCTCGCACCATTCTCCAGCAAGCTGGCTGGCTACCACACTTACACAAATTGCAAGGGTTTGACACAGAGATAGAAGTTGAATTCCTACAGAACTTACAAGAGGGACATACCAGGCTCAGGGGAAGGATTATACCGGTCACGGAAGATATCATTGCTAAAGTCTTTGTAATACTAACAAAGGGAGAAAGATGGACCAAAAAGCACCTTCTTCTACGAGAGGAAATCACAGCGTACCAGGATCAAGGAGAACCATTAGAACGAAAAGGAAAAGGGATTAACCCTACCTCTCTACAAAAATCATGTTAGGAATTGGAAGCATTCATCCAGGTATTCATCACATGTGATGGATGCCAAGACATGGTAAAACCCCGTCAACTCAATTTTTTAGCTGTTCTTAAATAAAATATTTTAGTTAATCTGCCTTCTTTCTTAAATTTTGTATTACACAACACTGCTATTTGAATGAAAAAGGATAAAAACCCCCAAGCAATTGTTAGCCACCATGGTTTAATTAAGTTAATCATCATGCATGAGTTAGGAAAACAACAGACATCCTAGGACAACCTTGTTAACCCTGTTGTGCATGCGCTTGAGGAAAACCCTGTCAGGACTGAAATTGAGCTCCCTAGAATGAACATACCTAAAGGAAGAAGAGGGAAAAGGACTTGTGCTTCGAGTTTAGAACCAAGTAAGAGAAGACGATTCGAAAGACTACAATTACAACAAGAAAACTTGGAATTTCCAGAGGAAGCAGGGCCATCCAATTCACCAGCTACAAGCCCTCAAAACATACCCCTACAGGACTATGAGGAAAATATGGCTTGATTTTTGGAGCAAATGAGGGCATCCCAAGAAACTAGAAGCCCATATGAATAAGCTGAAGAGAAATAGGAACCGTTAAACCAATATTCTAGTGCCAGCAGCTCTGGTCGCACCGAGATACTACCCCACCAAGATGAATCACGGGATTTTAGGGCCTTGTCTCCTCTCAAGAGTGATGTAATGAATAGGAAAGAGCAGGCAGAGGGGGTAGCCGAATCTGAAAACTATTTAGGAGACACCATCCCCTTAGAACATAATGCAAGCATGGAAACGGTCCCTCTAACGCCTGAAGGGAACAATATTTCACCCATCTAGGACATTCATGCAGAAGTAAATTCTGGAGCATAGGTAGACAATAACATCACTGACAACCATGAAATGAGTACCACCATTCCTTAAAATGAGGTGGCTGCTCCTCCATCCCCTGCCAAAACCAGGCCATAAGAGAATTTAGCTAAAAAGAAGTTAAATAAAATGAGCAAGACCTGCAAAAGATTGAGGAAAATGGTAAAACATTTGAGGGAGCAGTTGAAGGAAGTAAGCAAGGCTCGGAAGCCTAAGAAATAATTTATCACCACATAAACCAAAATAGAGTTTGTCACCGATTTAATAGACACTGCTGAGGTTCAGACATAGACTAACTTATCAAACACTCCTGAGATTGAGGTATAGATTGACCTAGTGGACACTACTAAAGCCTCTGTGCAGACTAGTTTGGACTTCACAGAAGAAAAGGAAACCCAAACAGAGTAAACCCCTGCCTACACTCCTTTAGTATAAAAAGTTGCCAATCAAAAATTTCATAAGGAATTAATTCGAATGCAGCATGAGTTAGCACAATGTAGAAAGGAAGTAGTGCCCACACAAGAGTATCAGGCACTGTCAAAGAAATTCACAGACCTTTCTGTAGTAGAGGATGAGACATTTTCTCAACTCAGAGAAGAACAAGCGAAGGTAAAGAAAGCACAGGATCAGGTGGAACAAGCCAAGAGGAAAACCGTTGTGATTTTCTCTCTGTACTCTGATGTGCTAACATGCGGAGCACAAGCCCCCAACTATGCCCTATTTCTAGTAGAACGATATTTATTAATGAAGATCAAGGCCGTTAAGGCAGGGAAGCCCACAACTTTTAAAACCATAAAGGAATTCATCCATTTCTGCAATGATCAAAATGAGCACGTCCAACACCTATTGTGTGAACTATACATGCACAACTTCTTCATAGAAGAGGATAGGGACAACAATCCCAACCCCTTTATAGGGGATATCCAATTCCATGCTTTCCTCTATTTTTCTAAGAACTAGATTCGGTGGGCTAAAGCCTACAACATCTTCCAGAAAGGGAAAATGGCTTAGACCTGTGGGTTAGAGGAGACCCTACTAAACCCCTACAGTTTTTCACCCAACATAAGAATTTCATGCAAAGAAAGGGAGTAAGGACTAAATTGGGGCCTATCCATAGGGATATTATACAACATGAGTGAGAGAATTTCGAAGACATTCAGGAAGCATCTATGGTAGCATCCAAACATACGTGGATGGCCTCCATGAATAATGTGAAAATTAGTGAGCCATTTGGCTACAGAAACTTCAAAGCGACTACCTCCATATTCCTTTTATACAACAATCTGGTCTTCAACATGGGCCCTGCATGGATAGGATGTAGGTATAGATTCCCTCTCATCTAGTACCCCCTAAGGGTTATGATCATGACTACGAACTGTCATAAGGGCACACAAACGCTGTATTTACAAAAATTATATAGAAACATGGTTTCAGAGCATACACTTCCTATTCTCTGACCTAGTTACACCTCAATCATTTGTTTGCACAAGGACCTGCAAATAGGTAAGCGGGGGAGTATGTTGGGCCGAAAATAAGGTACATTTTCACCCTACCTTTTCCTTGAATTGTTATACACATTTAGGAATTTTTCCTCATCTTAATAGTAAAGGAAAGGAAGATTAATGTAGAATCAAGACAAATGAACTAATGGTAAAAAGGATGTTTAACAACGGGAATTTGACTTATTGTATCTTTATTCATAGGGGAATAAAGCAGTTGAATCAACGACAGTAAGAAGACAACTAATAGGCAAAGACTAACATAATCATAATGACTTCCATGGGCCGACGGAAGTCGGAAAGGCATAGTCACATCCGAAGAACTCAAACAATAGCCATGAGCAGTAGGCTATCGTTTGGAAAACACTATTACCTCTAATTGAAATGGCCTTTAAAAGGCCGAAGAAAAACAAGATAGAGAGAGCTGAATAGGGATTTTCTTCTGTAATAGATGTATCGAGATAGAAATGTTGTTAAATTTTGACAAGTAGGTCCAAACTCCAGGTTGTGTTTCTCAGATGACGATCCCAATATTTTTATTAGATTCCTCTTTCGGAGAGGTGCAAGATTGATCTAAAGATCATCTCGATCGGATGAGTTGAACATGTACTTTGAATTTATTCCACTTATGTACTAGATTAGCCTGGAATATAATATAGACTTAAACGTCTTAAAGAACATGTCGAACACCCCCAAAGATGCCTATATATTGGAGAGACTTAGAGTTCATTATACACACAATGTGTGGAGGATTTTCTTCTCTCTTGATGGCGATGGAGCTGGGTTCTTGGTGCTGCATATTTGTGGAGTATTCTTTGTTTGGGTTGCCTTGGGGTTGTGTGTGACATGTTTGTCTATATGACCTGTTGGAGACTTTGCTTGTAGAAGCATCCTATTGATCGTCGTAACACCACCATTCATTAACTTTGTTTTAGCTTGTCTTCTATCAATCTACTGATATGTTCTATCTGGTTCAGTATTTTTCCCTAATCTAAAATGCATAGAACATGTTTTGAATTTAACATGGTATCAGAGATGAGGTGAATACAAAGCCCAATTTGTGTTGAAACAAGTGCAACATTTACAAATAAAAGAGCTCGTTGAAGATTAAGAAATCTATGAGGGGCCACAACAGCAAAAGGACAGAACAACGAATGGTTTATAGGGTTGTTTGAATTCTATTTTGGGTGACTAAGTGCAAAAAGAGAGGCTGAGGTCCCTTGGAATAAGACTGTAGCCAAAGGGACTATTTTAAGGATTGTTTTATGGGTGGATAGCCCTCATAAGAGGTTGTTGTAGGTCTATTTGTATACCTGTAGGATGTCGCTCTCAAATAGGAGGGAAACTCTGTGTATAAGGGCTTGTAACTTCCCTAAAGGAGCAGCGTGGAGGGGCAGCCTCCCATTGAAGGACAGCAACAGCAAAGGGGATAAATTATGGGCTAGATTTGAGGTTTGGAAGGCATGAAAAAGAGGGTTGTAGCAACATAATAACAAGCCTAAATCAGCTTGAGGGCACAAAATCACCAGGGCACGAAATCTCTTCACCTGGAGGATTGTATATGCATTTTTTTGGGTCAGTTTGAAACCTTATTATTTCAACACCAATGAAAAGAAGAGCTCTGGAAGCTCTGATTTGAAACCTAACGTCTTAAGATATGTTGTATTGGCTAGTCAAACATGGGCAAGTTCTCTGGTTATCTCATGGAGAAAATGCTAAAATCTGAAGCTCACTCTGCGTCTAGGGTAGAGACCTAAAAGCCTCTAACTTAACCATCTATCTGCTACCCTTGCTTTATATCAGCAAATACTTGCTATTTTTTAACACAATTTGAAGACTATACACACATCAATTCATAGTTCAATATTTTGACAAGTCATATGCATAAATCTGAGGTGCGGCTTCTTCTCTAAGGTGAATTTGTAGCCATCACATCAAGGATTTGTGGCCTATTAAAATTGCAATTTAGGATCTACGGTTTTGAGTAAATTAAACCTAAATTACCTTGCTAAGGTGTGTTGTTTTGATGGCTGATTGAAGGCTAAATGTGCCCTAACCATTTACAATAAAACAATAGTTTGACATCAGAGGTAAGTTTTAAATCTATTTTATGTACATATTTGATGTTCTGCTTAGGACACAGGGGTAGCTGAAGCTTCGATAGCTTGTGGAAGGTTGTCTGGAGGTAAGGGAAGGCTATAAAATCTCCTCCATCTCAGTCGTTGTCATCACTAGGAGGCCACAACACATTCAGGGCCTTGTACCTTGATTTTTTAAGGTTAATTTTCTATGTTGTCTAGGATAGCCACCTTTAGGGTGCTTTGTGTGAATATTACAAAGGCCACAATATTTTTTGAGGGTAGCATGTCACTTCAGGAAGTGTTGTGGTAGGCCGCAGGCCATACCACAACAACAAGGCTTGTATGGGTCATTTTAAGAGCTGTTTTTAAACCCTTACCCTCAGCATAAAGGAAAAGTGTCCCTTCTAGCCGGAGACCTAAAGAAGGATTGAAGTGGAGAATTTTTTTATGGTCATTCCATGTCAGTATGAAGGCCGAGTAAAGGAAGAGTCCCCTCAATGATCAACGCAGTATATTGCAGGCGGTTATCACAGTTTCTTTTTACTAGGTGCTCACTTTGTATTGACCACATGTCTGATCCAAATTGAAGTTGGACATATATCCTTGATGCCCTAATTGAGGGTTTCTTATGTGCAAGGGAAGCTGAAGTTTTATCCCTTAGTGGCCCATATATGTGCATAAACAAAGACACACATGTAACATTTATTGATGACTTGAGGTAAGTTGACCTGATGCAGTAAGGAAAATTGGTGTACTTCAAAAAGGCTATAAGATCCATACATGCAGAGGAAGTGTTGTGAACCTACATATACCTAAACTCAACCTATTGGTAGTGACCTTACAAAGTGTCATGACTATATTTATCTTGTTGGATGATTGGGGAAGAAACATTGATGAGCAGGATTGGCATGTACCCTTATGAAACATTAATGAGCAGGAGTACCCTTATGACTGTGCTAGATCTGCATAAGAGAAAGGTATCTTATAAGGTATGGAATGACATGAAGAATGGTAAATTATGTGTTTGGAACATCTGTAATATTGGTCCCTATATCTGTGCAAATTTAGGAGACAAATTGCGGAACTGAGATCTGAAGATTTGAAGCCCTAGATCAGTCAACCATTAACTGTAGTTGGGGAGATATGGAAGATAAGAAGAAATGCAGGAAGCAATGCCAGATGTAGTAGATGAAGAAATCAAGTGTAGGGTCATGAGAAAAGGAATCATGATATGTTAGAAGGTAGATTGGGATCCCTAGTTCAGTAAGTTGCAGTAAAGAAAATCTCGAAGGGTTGCTTGAGGAAGCTACAACAGATCTCCACAGTATAACAAGAAGTTGCTGTAAGTATGAAAATGATGAAGAAGATCGTGATGGGTACGATAAAATTATGACATCATCATAATCAGTGATATGACAAGTAGTGACAGTTCTGTAACCGCAAATTTGAGGGGCTAAATCTGTGATTCTAGTCACTATCATTATGAAAATGACATAGACAAACATCCATGTTTACGAAATTCATAATAGTTGTAAGATTGTGACAGTATCAATCTTACATTGGAGCATGAACTGAGGAGTTTTTTGTAGCCTTCAGTGACGTTGTTGGAGTTTTGAACCATGATCAGCAAAAGCCTATGGTCTTGGATGGCTTTCACTATGGGATAATAAGACTCCTTTCCAAGTTGGTGTTTGGGATGCCCTCATTTAAAATAAATTTCTTCTCTCTCAAGAGAAGCTGACATTAAGAGGGAGAATACAAATATATATGCTCCTGAGCTAATATCATTCTGAAAGAAAGAAGACCCTCATGGCTCAAAGATATATGAATTCAATGGGGGAATTCTAGTAGAAAAATAAGAAACCATATAAATACCAGAGGTACCTAGTCGCCATGAGCCTGGATCATTTGAAGAAGTTGTAAAGCATCAAGTCTACAAGGATACGAGGGTGAATTCTGGGATATGGTTCCTAGACCACAGAACAAAGTTGTTGTCACCTCGATATAAGATCAAGCATGGATCTGATGGGAAAATGTGTTTCTTGAGACTTCTCTAGGAAGGCATTGATTATTATTGCACCTATAATCTATTATTTCCCTTGCTACTATGCAAGGACGGAACCTTCATCAGATGGATGTAAAGACCACCTTTTGGCATGGTGTGATAAAGGAAGAGGTGTATGTAGAGAAACCTCTGGGGTTCGAAGTCCAGGATCAAGACACCCATCTATGTTGGTTGAAGAAAGCCCTCTATGGGCTTAAGCAAGCACCCAGAGCTTGGTACGAGAGGATAGATAGCTACCTGATGAAGTTGGGATTCACTCGTAGTAATGCTGATCCGAACCTTTACTTCAAGGTTGATAGAGAGAATCCTATCATTCTGGTGTTGTATGTAGACAGCCTCTTCCAGACAGGTGCTAACCCTCTCATTCATCAGTGCAAGAGGGAGCTCGCTGCTGAGTTCGAGATGAAGGACCTAGGACTGATGCACTACTTCCTAGTCCTGGAGGTCTGGCAGAGACCTGGCGAGATTTTCCTTTCTCAAGGAAAATACATTATGAATCTTCTGGAAAGATTTGGTATGGTGGACTGTAATTCGGTGTCGACACCAATGGAGCTCAACTTCAATAAGTTGAGTGGTAACGTTGTTAGGCCCATGTTATAAAATCCTACTCAGTATCATCAACTCGTAGGGCCTTTGATGTTCTTAGTGAAAATCTGTTCAGACTTCTGTTGTGTAGTGAACACTTTGAGTCAACACATGGTTGATCATAACATTCACTGAGTTGGTGCCAAGAATCTCTTGAGATATCTCTATGGCATAATAGACCATGGGCTGAGATACACTGCCAGGAGCATGACACTCCTTGGATATACTGATGTCGATTGGGCTAGTAGTGTGGTGGATCACAAGAGCACATATAGATGTTGCTTTACAAGTAGATCTTCTTCGGGAAGGAAAAGGAAGTCGGAAGCCTTGAGCACTGCTAAGGCGAATACATTGCAACATGTATGGCCTGTTTTGAAGCCACTTGGGTGCGAAAGCTCTTCAATGAGTTGTTCAGCATGTGCTAGATGCCACCATTATCCTATGTGATAACCAGAGGGGGGTTTGCTTGTCATAGAATCTCAGGTTCCACAATTTATCCAAGCATGTTGATGGTTGGTACCACTTTATCCGGGATATGGTACAACGAGGCACCATAAGGCTCAATCATATAGGAACTAATGAGTAGGTTGCGGATATTCTGACAATTCCCTTAGGGAAGGTCATGTTCCTAACCTTCCATGAGAATCTTGGAATCATGGAATGACCCTATTTGGAGGGTCTTGTTGGACGATGAGCTCTGGGAACTCCAAGGGGGTTTTGGGGATAGCTTTGGTGCTATAAGAAACCAAAGGGCTAGGCTTGCCGAAACTATTTGGTGTGCTTCTACCCCACCATAATGATATTGAGATGGTTTAACTCTCTTTGATCTATGCCTCGTATGCATCCTACCCATGGAGTTTCAGACTCATGGGAAGTACCTCTCATTTAGCTAATGAGGTGGGAAATGTGAATAGAGACCATAGCAAGACCAATGGATGCATCGGAGATTATCGTACTCTCTATGTATAGGATAGCACGTGTCCAAACACTTGATCTAGCATCAAGTTTAGTGAGGTTTTGAACCTCCAAATGACTTCGAGTTAGTGTAACTAACTTCGGGTTAGTATATGACTCTGTTGAGTCCTAGTGAGGTTTTGGACCTCCAATTGACTTTGGGTCAGGTAAACCAACTTTCGGTTGGTATGAGACTCTTTGTGAGTCCTATAGAGGTTTCGGACCTCTGAGCTGAATTTGTCAGACGAGAATGATGTCTTTGTGACTAACCCACTTCCGTTCTGAAATAAATAGGCCATCAAAGTAAGTTACAGTTGGATGATGCACGATGTTTGGATTGCACTAGTGGACGGAGTTCTCCCGAGTTGAGAGGGAGTGTTAAATTTGGAAAAATAGGTCCAAACTTTGGGTTGTGCTACTCAGATGACGATCCCAATATTTTTATTGGATTCCTCTTTTGGAGAGGTGCAAGATTGATCTAAAGATCATCTCGATTAGATGAGCAGAACATGTACTTTGAATTTATTCCACTTATGTGCTAGGTCGGCCTGGAATATAATATAAACTTAATTGTCTTAAAGAACATGTCACACACCCACAAAGATGCCTATATATTGGAGAGACTTGGAGTTCATTGTACACATAATGTGTGGAGGATTTTCTTCTCTCTTGATGGCGATGGAGCTGCATTCTTGGTGTTGCGTATTTGTGGAGTATTCTTTGTTTGGGTTGTCTTGGGGTTGTGTGTGACACGTTTGGCTGTATGACCTATTGGAGACTTTGCTGGTAGAATCATCCTGCTGATCTTTGTAATGCCACCATTCATTATCTCTGTTTTTGCTTGTATTTTATCGATCTATTGATATGTTCTATCTGCTTCAGTATTTTTCCATAATCTGAAATGGCATAGAACATGTTCTGAATTTAACAACTATCCAGTTGTATTCATGTGTTAACCTTAAACTTAAAAAATAATTTTGGTGTTCTGAATAGTCATTCTCTGATTTTTCCTTAGCGGTAGACTTATGGTGGTTTGGGCCCAGCCCTGGGAGTTTCTACACTAATCTTTGTGCTATACGTTCAATTACAGAATTTACATTTTAGTCATCAAATGCATTTCGTGAGATATCATTTAATTGGTTGAGTTACGAACATAGAACACTACAACTTTCTCTTTCATTAGAATAGTTTATTGTTCATGCTTTTTGGCTTACATTCCATGTTTTCATATATGTTAGATGCTTCCATCATCTCCCCATACTTTTATATTTAGTTCATTAATATTTAGCACAACTTCTGCTAAATTCTATATATAGCCAAGAATTGGATCTTTCCATCATTACTGTAAGGCGTCTAGTCATTAATTGATTTAGGAAGATGTTAGCTATTTAGTTTAACAAAGAGAATTCCAATGAAAAATTAGATAAGCAATTGTTGTTCAATTTATTGAAGTTGTTGTTTAATTCAGTAGGACTATTGTTCAATTAATTAGTGTGATGTTCAATCGTAGGTTTCTCTTTTCTTCGCTTACATAGACAAAATATTTAAACATCATTTTACTATTCCATTTCCCTTTGAATTGATTGAACTTCGAGAATTAGATAATCCTCTTCATAGTAATATAGAGTAGTTGTTATTGATATCACTTGCATATACTGTGCTCACACTCTTGAAATAAAAAGAATTGCCCTGGGTTGAAAATTGAATGAGAAGCATCGAAGTTGCCTGTAACAATCACCTTTGTGAACCAACACAGTCCTTCTAGAGGTAGATTCGGGCATATGTGAAGGGGCGTGATTCACCAATCTGTGGGATTCCACGGATCCCAAGTGCGTCAAGGAAAAAAAAAAAATTTGGGTACTCTTTGAAGGTGTGTTGGCTGCTGCCATCCATTCATGACCAAGAATCTCCCCATTCATTTACAAAAAATATAAGATTGTTGTGAATTTCCAGGTAACCATGCACAATGTGTAGATCAAGGCGCGTAAAGACCCTGTGTCTTATAACTTGCCATTCATGGTGACTTAAGTAGAGGTTGACAAGGTCATTGTGACCTGGCCAAAAGGATGAAAAGTCAAGCTCGGCTCCACCCAACCCATTACATCCTCTACGCCTAGAAAAGAAATAACTCCGAAGGATACAGAGACAGAAGTCGAGTTGCACACTGACAAAGAGGAAGAAACAGGCGTTGAAAAGAATGGAGGAAAGGATCCTGAGACAAAATTGGAGAAGGATATTGAAGAAGAAAAAGACACAGAGCCCAAACTTGGCAGAGAGGCTGATATCAACCTTGGAGGTCTTGACGGGGTTGACGGTGCTGGTGTGGACTCTCTGCGCGGTATAAAGTGGGGCGTAAAAGCTCCCAAGGGCTCTCGAAAGAAGCGAAAAGGCTCCAAGACCAGAGAAACTAAACAAGTAACCTTGGCTGAAGAGGACCTGGACAAGATTGCAAATGCAGTCGCTTCTGTTTCTGAAGATAGATATATTGCCATGGAAGAGCAGTACAAGGCTGTGGTCAAAGCCTTGCAAACTGGATTACAGGTCCTCCAGCTGAAGACCAACAACATACAAGCAAGCATGAATCAAGCGAGGCCTATTCAAGCGAGCCTACCAATATCAATGATCATTTCCATAGCAGACAACTAAATTTTCCCCTTCCTAGGTGCAGCAGTTATTGTAGAGCAGCTCGAGTTGCACACGCAGGTGTATTACTGCCCAGAAGTCATAATTGATCTCTCTAAGTTGCCAAGTGGAAAGCTACACGCGATCCACACTCTCATCACCGATGAGTTGTAGCGTAATGAGGTGCACATGCAACAGAAATTGAGCATAGTATAGACAGTTGCAGCTTAAACCCAAGAAGCGGTCCAGGCTCAGAGAGCACAACAGGCGGCTATGGCTCAGCGTGCAGAATTGGAGAACTTGATTGATATGATGTGTGGTGATCTTCCTGAAGTGGCCATTCCTACATCCATTGCACCGAAGGCCAAAATTGAAACCTTGGTTGCCGTGATAAAGTCTTCCAAGACAGAAGTGCAGACTGTTAAGGCAGAATTTGAATAGCATATTATAGCATTGTAGACTAGGCTACAACCAAAGACTCCACCGGAGGTGCGCGCGCAATGAGCAACCTTGGTAAAAGAAGCATCATAAAGCATCTCGACCAACATTGACAAGGGCTCTGTGTTACTTGAAATAAAACTAGGATTGTGAACCTCTGTGCTAACAGACCCACTAATCAAAAATATCAACTAGGAGTTGTGCGGCAAGGAGCAAAAATTTAACAACCTTCAGGAGGCCTTGCCTAATTTTTTCCCTACTCAGCACATGGCCCACCTGCAGGCAAGTCATGTTCTACGCGATGAAGTTGAGGAGCTCCACAGAAATAAATGAATTATGACTAAACATATGAAGTTGTGGGCGGACAACGAAATGAAGTTGTCTCAATACCTAGATGTAGTCGTAAAGAACCTGAACCAAACCCTGCTGAGTATCAATCTAGCCGCAGAAGGCATGCCATCACAAAAGCTAGTTGATACCATGAAGAGTACAACAGATCATAGTGTGGGTGTTTTTGAACCCTTTGTCACTGTTATCGAAGAACTGCAGACCAAGATGAAGAACCCCGCACCACTGTGACTCGGGACGAGTCACAAGATTGGGTTGGGGGCCTGTTGGAGCAGGGTCCTCTAGGACTAAATACAGATACATTTTTGGAATATTTTGTAAATTTTTTTTCAATTTATTCATGTGCAACACAAGTCAAGGGGCTTTGGGGTGGAGTAAAGCCCCTCATGAGTTGTAATGGGCCAAAAGGGTAGAACTAGGGGCCGCAAACCACAGTTTGCAGACCTTATATGAACACAGGATAAAAGTATAAATAGGAACCTAGATCAAGTCGATATGATATATGATGATGTTGATGTAAGAGATCTGGATATGTTTTGATATCTTGTGTGAATTATCTAGGTTAGAAGGCTCTTGCTGGTTATGTGCACAGAGACCTTAAGTCCTTCAATGTGCGGATCTCGCTGGCTATGTGCGGGGTGGAATGAAGGTGTTGTAAGGAATATCTATCCTGCAAATTAATAAAGGTATGTTTTGGATGGTATCTAAGTCTCAAATGCATCTACTGCGTGCTTTATGATCTGTTTTGCATGCTAATTTTGGTTATTGTGTTATAGATCAATTGCACAACTGTTTCCTACCTTAGATGAATGCTAGATGAATGAATATGTTATTATTGAGCTTTAATAATATGTGTTAAGGGACTGTGGAATATTTTTAGCATGTGAACAAATCTGTTAACCTCAAATTGGTCTGATTAGGGTTCCAGGTTAGGGCTTCTATTGCGCAGATCAGAATAAAGTTGTTCTATATCTGAAGACACCCCCATCATTTAATTCTCTCTCAGGGTGTGGAAACCTAGTTCTAGCACCCCCTCATATTTTTTCAGGTGAGACTTTGACCTGTGAAAGCAGGTCACTACCGAAAGAGCCAGTAGTAAGAGGGCTTTGTTGGTTAACCTTAACTTCAAACCTGGGTTAGGACCCCTCAAGCCAACATGCCCTTACATTATTATTGTTATGTAGGCTAGGATTATATTGTGAACCCATGGACTCCTATATATGGAAATGATTTTTTCCATTTATATCATCCAATAATTATTCATTTATGTAATTTAAAGGAGGTTTCCCCCTCGAAGAGGCTGATTTATAAGTCGTTGATCTCTTTTTTCTTTTATTTTGTGAGCTGGTTTCATGACAATCCATGTTATCAGATCCTTGCCATCAAAATTCCTCATATTGATCTTTCGAATATGGTCAATTTTAAATCTAATGTTAAGGTCTATGAAATCATGATTAAAATTTATTTTTTTCTCATCATGAGTTTCCTCTACTACCTTTTCACCATTGGGAACCTTTTCTTGTAGCAACTTTGTCAAACCTTCCTTCAAACCTTCAAGTTTTGATTCTATACCATCGATATTAGCTTCCATGCCATTCTTTAAAAAATCCATGTCATTATTCAAACCATCCATATTAGATTCCATGTCATTCATGTTAGCTTCCATGCCTTTCTTCAAACCATCCATTTTAGCTTCCATTTCATTTTTTGTTACTCTTTATGAGAGCGAAATTTGTTGCACTTGGTCTCGTAATTTTGTTATATGATTTTTCACTTCTTCCTCTTCATGAGTCATAGTAGAGCCTTCTAAGGTATTAATGGGTTTTGAATTATTTTTAGGGGAATATTAGAACCGAATACTAATATGTATGCTTCAATATGCACTTGGAAGCACTTCAAACTGTTTTTTCAAACAAGACTTATGATTTTATTTTTTTTAAATACACACCTTTTTCTTTCTTTTGAGGAGCTCGATATTGAAACTAATGTTTCTTTGTAATTTTAGATCCCCAAGATTTTATATTAGGTCCTGTAGTAGCCCTCCGAGTCTTATTTCCAATGTCGTAGGTCCGACCTAATTTGGATTCTTCAAGACAAATATATGCCCAATCTCCTAAAATATTCTAATTATGGATTGGTTCAGTAGAGAGAAATTGTACAGTGTGCCATGTGTGACTATTTCCTCCTTTAGTTCTGAAATTGATACATAGGAAACTAAAGTCTATGAGATTTCAGAAAATTTTTACAGAGTTCCAATCTGATGCTCAGAGAGAGAGTTATGAAATTTTTCCCAAGGTCACCTCTTTGAGATGAAATTCAGGAGCCTACAAAATCCCTAACTTCCACAGATCATATCTCCAAAAATATTTCGAACCAAGATCTGAAATTGTTACATGACTTTCCTTCTAATTTCGGCACAAATAGGTTTTTTTTTTTTGCTTCTAAACCTTCGTATAAAAAATGTTATAGCGAAAATTCCATGATGACCCATTTGAAGCAATGAAACCCTAGAATTCAAAGCTCTGATACCATATGTTATGAAACCAACTCACAAAATAGAAGGAAAGAGAGATCAATGACTTAGAAATCAACCTCTTTAAGGAGGGAACCTCCTTTACATTACATAAATGAACAATTCTTGGATGATTGAAATGAAAAACCCTCCTTTATATATATAGAAGCCCATGGGGTCACAATATAATTCTAGCCGACCTAACAATAATAATGTAAGGGAATAACAATAACAATAGTGGTCTTTTATGTGGCAAAATAATAACAATATGGGGGCTATAGGGGTACAACAATAATAATAAGGGAGCTACACTAACAACAATAAGAGAATACACTAGTAATATAGGGACCTAACAGACATATCAGCAATTTCACACCCTAGCCCTCAGCCAAATATGAGCTCCTACTACACATTTATTGAAGGAGGAAGAAAGATTCCTCAAAAGCTCTCAGGTCCCCTATTTTATTAGTTAGAAAAACAAAGATCACGCACACATCATTGGATGCAAATTTCAAAAACAAAATGTGTGCATGATAGAGGAATCATGGAAGAAAAGGTCACTGAAATGAGGAGGGATTTAGTGGATGTCAAACTCATAGAAACCATGTTAAACGAGAAACTTCAAGAAACACAGGCATAAAATGCAAGGTTACAAAGCAAACTCCAGCAAAAGGACAAACAGATTGCCACCATGGAAGATTTTTCCATGGAGGCAATCTAGCATATACATTCTTCAAACTCCTATACCATCTACCTAAAATATTAATGGCTGCAATTTCAGATTAAGGCACTAGCATCTCATGGATCATTGTCTTTTCAAAATAGCAAGCAGTTTATTGAATTTTTCAATCAGTCCAGCATAGGAGACACGACCAAATTGGAATCTTTTTATATACACAATCTTCTTTTTACTGATTTAAATATTTGGGACCCTAACCCTAGGTTGGGGGACATACAATTGATGGCCTTAGCCTCTTGGATGGTCAATGAAGAGAACTGGGAAGAGGAGGTAAAAATGGTGATGAGAAAAGGAAGATATCTTCTACATATAAGGGAAAAACTATTCAGCCCTAGAGGTTTCTTAAAAACCACCTAATGATAGAAAATGATGCTATCCTTTTAGACAAGTACCTCAACACCCAAGCACAATCCATTACACACTTTAATGACATTTCTATACTGTTAGGGGAGGAATGTGTAATGGAAAGTCAGAGAAGATGGAATGACCTCCCCATTAGTCTCAGGAACATGGAATATCATACTCGAGAGAGATTGAGAAATTCTCTAGAGAGGGCACCATTGTACAAAAGGGTGTGTAGACAATGAAGATCCAATGGCTTGGCTTAAAACCCATTCCACCTTTGGTGCTAGGACTGGGTGAAAGGAAAGATGAATTTGAGGAACAAAAGGAATGGGAAGAGTTAGAAAATAATGTTGGATTCTACCCTTCTGAGGGAACTCCTTCACTTCTTCCTTGGGATGTGAGAGGGTCCACTAAGGCACTAAAAGAGATGAAGAAGGAGGACTAAGTTGCTCAGAAGATGAGAAACCATTTGGTAGGGGGTGATGATGAGCACCATCATTAGGTATCTTTTCAGGGGTTAATTTTCACCTTTTTAGCCTTATTAGTCTCTCTTTATCACATTCAATCACTTTATGGTTATATGTTTCTTAGTGTAGATTGTGATTAAGGGTTTTCATACTTCGAATGCCTAATATGGTTTAAATTCAGGATAATCATGAAGATATGCCATTTTTTTTAAGATTGTGCAATCAAAGCTCAAAGTAGGCATCAAGGAGAGATTATAAGGGGGTTGACCACCTCCTTAACTCCTAAAGGTAGCCAAAGGATCCTCGAGATTCCCTCCAACAACTCGAAATCAGAGGAAGCCAAGCAAGTGGAAGACCAAGTGAACCAAAGTTCCATTTCACTTGCAATCAAAGGGGACAAATCACCTACTTTTTAGGGAATTTTTGGTAGCTACCCTTTATGTTAAATAGGGCATAGCAAGAGCTCATTAGGATTTGAATTTTAGAGATAGTTAGAAGACTCTTAGCTCTTGTAATAAACTTTTGTCACTTTCATGTCTATGTGATGAGATTGTTTATACAATAAAATGAGTATTCAATCTATCCTTCATTGATTTAGTTTTAGAGAGTTGGGCTTGTGGGTTAGGGCCCAATCCGGTGGCCTCAATATCTCTTGTGTATTTATGTTTACTTTCCATGCCATTGTAACCAATTTATTTCATGTTTTGTAGTTGTTTTGCTTACATTTCATTTTTTTGTGTTTAATTTTCTTCCATTTCATGTTTTTGTAGTTAATCTCTTGTAGATCATGGTACAGTAGCATATAAAACTCCAAAGTTGTGAGTTAAAGCCTCCATCTCTCGCCTCTTTCATTGGAGCTTAAGGAGGGTAGATCTTCACCACAGAACCAAAATTTCTTTTAGTTTATGATTTCTTGGAAAGGATAGATAGGTTTTTGTATTTATCATGAACATGTTATTAATGTTGAGTTAGGTTTCTGATTCAAATGCATAGGTAGGTTTTCTTATTAAATTCAACTCATATTTTCCACCATTTTCATCATAGATTTGTCAATGTTAGTTGCATGAACAGGTAGTGTTCTTGCAGGTTTGAGTAGAGCAGTAGAGGAGGACTCCATCGGCATCCCTAGCTTCAATTTCCACCCTCCACCAACCTACTTTCAGCAAAATTTCCTTCAGCCCTATTTTTTTGAGATCTTCACCACAATAGTGAGAGCTACCTGGAGGTGTAATATGAGATTTGAAAGAAGTTCTAAGCTTTTCCAAGAGGTTGGCCACCTTCCATCCACCTAATTCCACCTTCATCCCACCTTTCCTACCCCTTTCCTCATCATTTATAGCCTCAAAATACCCTCGGCCTATTTCCTGTACCATTTCAGGAAATCCTGTATCACTAGAGGAAGCCCTGTAGGAGATCTTGTAGCAGCACCAGTGAGCCACTTATTCAGCCCAGAAACCATCTCTCACCTCACCTAGACCTCGCACAACCTCCAAGACACCTTCATCTCTGAATCCATGAATCCAATACCTTCTTAAGCCACCTCAGCACCTCCTTCTTTTGCTGCAAAACAGAGTATTTACAAGCATATTTAGCTCATGAATAGCTGCATTGTTAAAAAATAGTAGTCAAGCATGAAGTAGTTAGAGGTTAATTATCCATTTGTCCCAAAAATGTGTGCTTAGATCAATTTCCCTTTCTACAAGTTTATCTGAAAATTTTACTTTTTTAATCCCACATACTTTAACTCTATTTCTTGCTTTAGCCTAATTGTGGATTTCCTTTCTTGCAAATAGATAGGTGTGTACTTATGCTTTATACTAGTTTCTTTCTTTCTGATGGAGTAATGGTCTTGAGTTATTTACAGTCTTAGGTACTTTCAGAAGTGTGACAGACTTCATTCCCTCGAAGTATCCCTAACAGTAGCAACCCTTCGTAGGACTAAGAAGAGGATGGCATGAATGGAATGCATCTATTGTGTATATAGCACTGTCGCCTCCAATTTTTTATGAACCCTGCATTGATAAAGTAAAGTAAAGTAGCCTCTAGGAGCTATAGCACTCTTGGTGCAATACCAGGGCTCACCACTTTTTGGAATTTTTTCTAGGGAGGTGTCTAAGTATATGATTTGATTATGTTTTAGCATTATTTTCTGCTTTTCTTTTGCATTCAGTTCCAAAATATTGAAAAATAAAAAAACAATGTGACTTTCATGCCTCATAGGAGTAGGGATAACCAAGATTTTTTTTTACCAAAAGCCCCCACATCCCCACACAGTCACCCTTCACTATGAGGTTGAACACACCATATGTGAGTCTCTTGAAAAATTGAAAGAACCTATTGGAGAGAAGAATAACTTGCTTCACCTAAGGAACCTTCTTCAGCAATTCAAGCCATGGTTGATACTGGGACCTAAGGAGTCTTTCCCATTAGAGAAACATATGGGGAAAATAGTCTGAAGAACATGAATCCCTCATCCCTTCCACATTTCCATGGACTTACCTCTGAGGATCTTGACACCTTCATGTTCAAATTTGTTGTTTTCTGTAAGACCTATGACTATGGCTCAGATGACCAAAGTTTAAATTGTTCCCATCCACCCTAAAGGATGCAGCCTTGGGTTGGTTCATGGGTTTTCCTGGGAACATCATCACTACCTGGGCACAAATGCAAGAGTCCTTTAAAAAAAAATACATGGACTACTGTATATCCAAATAAACTGAGGAAATTTTTAGGATGACTCTAGGACCTGATGAATCCCTAGAGGATTATGAAGAAATATTCCAACAAAACTACAAAAGAGCCAATTTCACCCTTGATCCCAAATCACTTAAGTTGGTACTTCTTCAAGGGATTGGGGAGGAGGTGATAGAAACCCTTAATATGCTATTAGGAGGAAATATATACCGATTTCCTTATGAGGACATCAAAACCATCTTTAGGAATCACTCTAGGGCAGCTAGGAAGAAAGGTAGAGCTAGCCAAAGCATGACCAATAGCCCTTCCTCTTCCACCTCCATCAACCATGAGATTGGAAATATGTTGGAGGAATTCGAAAGTGAGATGTTGTACAACTTTTCTCTGCAAATGGACATAATGCAGATCAAGTGGAAGCAAGAGGAAGCAGAAAGAGCCTTGGCTATCTTCTACCCTAGATGTACTACAAAACACACTTAGAACTAATGTCCACTAAATGTCATATAGGTTTTCTTAGGCTATGAAGAGAATCATGCCACATATAAGTATCCCTTCTCACATAAGATCAAAGCTATATATCGGGGTGGGGAAGTAGGACCAGAGAAAATTTGTTTCGTAAATCAGAAAAGCCCTCGAGGGCCTCAATCATATTAGCATGGTATGCAAGGTGCACTTTACTCCTATTATCATACCAATTAGAATGCACCTATGAAATCTTGGTACACTTCCACTCTTCCATCTTGGCCTACACCTCCTACTTGGCCTTACAACCCTCCATATCACCCCCAGCTTGTGAACTAACCATTCAAACAGTATGTTCCTCAACCACCTCAGTGGAGCAACCCATCATAAGGGTGGAGGCCCCAACATAATCAACAACATTCCTTACTGCCTCCACCCCAACCTCAACCCCATCTCACCCATTCTTCTCCACCCAAGGTGCCTGCACATCCCTATTTGAACCTGATCAACAAGAAAAAAAAATAGGTTTAAAGTGGAGAGACATCCTATCGAGCTTATGTTGTGGAGATACATGAGATCAATCTGAGGTCAGGAAGAGTAATCCTAGACAATCATCATCCATCTCCACCTCCATATGTCAAGGAGGAAAAGGAAGAGAGTAACACTTGGATCCAACAACCTCAGTTTCCTAAGTGCTTGATCTACTCTAGTCAACACACCACAAAGGAGACCGAACTTTTGGGAGAACTAAAAAATTTTTGTGTGAAAATACCGCTTCTCTAGGCCATTAAGGGTGTTCCTATTTCCAATTGGATCATCAAGGAAAAATTCTTTAAGAAACCTAGGAGAAAGAAGAAATATACCCCCACCATAAATGTAGTAAGACAGTTGTTCGACTTATTGTTGGGAAGGGTGATATTCCCAAAGTACCTGGACCTGGTAGTCTAGTTGTGGATGTACATATAGATGGTGTCATAGTCTCCAATACTCTAATTGATCTTGGGGATTCCATCAATGTAATGACCAAGGAAACTATGCTTAAACTCAACCTCTAAGGTACTTTTAGGAAAACCACAATGGTTTTGAAACTTGCAGACTGGTCCACAGTAGCTTCGGAAGGAATTGTTGAGGATGTTATGGTTTCAATTGACTCTTGGGAGTAACCTATAAATTTCCTGGTCCTCTAGCCAAAAACCAAGTTTAATTGATATCCTCTCATTCTAGGAAGAATTTGGTTAGCAAATTTTGATTCTTGTATCAACTTTCAGGTAGGAAACATGACTATAAAGAATGGGCCCTTGTCTAAACAAATGGTATTATATCCTCCTACCCAGCCTTCCATTGATCATGACATACCTTTTTGGTTGGAGGATGAAGAAGAAGATGAGGAAGTATACATCACTACACCCTTCCCCATTTGTACCATATATATTGTACTTAGAGGGGGAAAAATTGATGAGGATGAGCTCATTGACCACATCATTAAGATCCAACCCCCCAATGGTAGTCCACTTGATGACCTAGTCATGAAATCCACCCTTGGATAGAGTTGCAATCAGTCGATTCAATCTCTGAAACCACCAAGGCTATGAAATTTGGCCCATCAAAATATCTGAAATTTAACTCATCCATCTTAGCCAGAGAGGAAGGGCATCTATGCCAGCTCTTGAAAGAAAACTTTGATGAATTTTTGTGGCACTACAAAGAAATGAAAGGGGTGAATACCTCGGTGTGCACACATCATATCTACATTAAAGAAGGATGCAAGCCTATGTGCCAACCCCAAAGGAGGATAAACCCAACTCTAAAGGACATATTGAAGGAAGAGATGCATAAATCAATGGATACAGGTTTCATCTATCCCATATTTGACAGTGAGTGGGTGTCTCCTTTTGACCTAGTCCCAAATAAGAATGGAAAATGGTGAATCTGTGTTGACTACCTAGAAGTAAACAAAGCTACTAAGAAGGACCATTTCCCCTTTCCATTTATAGATCAGGTCCTAGATGGCCTTTCAGGGAAGAAGTTATTTTCTTTCTTAAATGGGTTGAGTGGGTTTAACCATATCCAAATTAGCCTTGAAGACTATGATAATGCTACTTTCACATGTTCTTGGGGCACCTTCACTTACAGAGTCCTTCCTTTTGGGTTGTGCAATGCCCCATCTATTTTCCAAAGAGCAGTCTTGAGCATCTTCTTTGAACTAGTCCATGACTCTGTTAATGAAATATACATGGAGGATTTCACACCTTATGGGGATGACTTCCAGGAATCTCTCTCCAATTTGGGAAAAGTGCCGAGAAGGTGCATCGATATGCATCTCTCCCTGAGTCTAAAAAAGTGTGAATTCCTAAAAAGAGTAGGAGTAGTCCTGCGCTACTCAATATCACAAGAAAGTATACAGGTAGACCCAAACAAAATCACTATCATAAAAAGGGTGCATGCTCCTCAAAAGAATAGAAATTTCAGAAGTTTCCTAGGTTTGACTGGCTAATATAGAAGGCTCATTAAAGACTTCATAAATTGGCTTCTGATTTTTTTTGGTCCATTCTTTGTCAAGAAGCTTTTGAGATCATTAAGGAAAAGTTAACTATTTCCCCCATTATCTGAGGTCCAAATTGGGTTCTATCTTTCCACATCCAGACATATGCATCAAAAAAATATGTGGCGGTAGTTTTGGGGCAGTTAGAAGAAAAATTACCCTATGTCATCTTTTTCACTACCAAGAATTTGTCCAAAGTTGAACTCAACTATACTATCACAGAAAAGAAGCTTTTATCCATTTTCCATTCCTTAAACAAATGTAAAAATTATATTATTGGTTATCATACGTATGTAAATATTGACCACGCAACCATCAAGTAATTAACTAATGAACCTGATGTTAATGCTAGGATAATTAGATGGTTTTTTCTATTATAGCTGTTTGACTTAACAATTGTTGATAAACTAGGAAAGGAGAATCTTGTTGCATATTTCTTATCAATACTAACTCTACCTGCATATGAGGAAGGGATATTGGATGATCAACTTCCAGATGAATACCTATTTGCTATCTCAACACTCTCTCCCTAGTTTGTTGACATAGATAACTACTTGGTTGCTGAAATGTTCCCTCCAAACCTCTCATCCAGGGAGAAGAGAAATATTATTAGGAAAAGAGCCCCTTTCACATGGATTGTTGAAAATATCTTCAAGTTGGGTCCTGACCAAATTCTCAGAAGATGTGTGAGGGAAGAAGAGGTTTTTGACATCCTCTTGACATGTCATGATAGTCCTTGTGGATGCCACTTTGTTGCAAAGAGGACAACCTTCAAAGCTTTTCTGGTAGGTTACTATTGTCTTACCTTACACCAATATGCCAGGAGATGCACTAGTAGGTGTGATCAATGCTAAAGAATGGGGAGAAATACACCATAGGATGAAATTC
The DNA here is from genome assembly GCA_034641835.2 of Pinus albicaulis. Lineage (NCBI taxonomy): Eukaryota > Viridiplantae > Streptophyta > Pinopsida > Pinales > Pinaceae > Pinus > Pinus albicaulis. The sequence continues at coordinate 131,758 of JAXQQM020083186.1, read as the reverse complement.
CTTTGCACCCTTAGGTGGCTATAGAGCCATTTCAAAAATTGGGCATGGACTTCATTGGACCCATTGATCCACCATCCAAATAGAAGAGGTATATCATAGTCTGAACTGACTACTTGACCAAGTGGGCTGAAACAAGGGATGTAAAGGTAGTAACAGGGGAGAAGGTAACTCAGTTTCTGAGAGAAAATGTATTCTACAAGTTTTGATACCCCAGAGAGGTAGTCACTGATTAGGGGGCTCAATTTACATCTCATCCCATTGAAAACCTCATGAGGAGGCACAAGATAAAGCACAAGACTTCCACTTCCTATAATCCTCAAGAAAATGGCCAAGTGGAAGTGACAAACAGAGCCCTAGAGAATATCCTCACCATGGTTGTGAGAAGCAGCAGAAAATATTGGGAAGATAGATTGGTGGAAGCCACTTGGGCTTACAATACCACTTGGAAGACAACCATAGGGTTTACTCCTTATGATTTAGTATATGCGTAGAAAACTCTTCTTTCCATTGAATCTAAGTACAACACCTTGAGAATGGCAGTTGAGTTAGACCTAGATATCACAAATGCCAAAAAATAAAGGTTGTTGTAGTTAAGTGGTTTTAATGAGTTCATAATGTAGGAACTCCTTCACATAGAGGTAATTCAGCTGCAAAGGAAGGTTTGGCATGACAAACACATTAAGGAAAAGACATTTCAAGAAGGATATTGGACACTACTTACTCAATGTTCAAGGAATTCAAATGAAAATTAATGACAAGATGGATGGGACATTACCAAGTGGAAAAATGATATGATAATTATGTTGTTAAGATCAAAACCATAGATGAGGAGGGGATCCCCCTGCTTGTCAATGGTTACAAGATCAAATTGTACAAGAATCCCCTATCTAGGGTTGAGTTTATTAATTCCATAAATAGGGAGGTTTATTTCAATGGAAGCTCCATAGTTTCCAACACCTCCCCTTCCTAGAAAAAAATAAAAAATAAAGAGGCATGGGTGAAAACCTCTTTGAGGCATCCAAGGCCAACTCTTGGAAACCTCTATGAGGTAATCCTGGAGCCCCAAAAAACAAAAAACAAAGAAATAAAAGATCATTAGGTGAAAAAATATTTGAGGAACCCAAGGTAGGCTTGTAGGTTGAAAACCTCTACGTAGGAAACCCACCTATATTTAAAAGAAAAACGAAGAAAAAAAGAGAAAAATGAAAAAATGAAAACAACACCCATGCACTCACTTCTATTTTGCAGGTCGGTGATCAAGGGAAGTTTACACAAAGAGGAGAAATTTTCTACCTCTTTCCTCTCTCTCCTCTACCTATCCACTCCATAATAAACCCCAAAATGCATCTATCCACCCATTTCTCCCTTTAGGTGATAAAAAATCCCATATTTTTCTCCTGTCTGTAATTGCTACAGGATGTCCTAGATGCTACTGAATTACCTGTGGTGCTACAAGAAACCATGTACGGCTACAAGAAAGTCATCTGTGAGAAATCAATCTCTCTCAAGGGCATCTAATCTTCAATAAAATCATGGAAATAATTTGTTTTTCACCTATACGTACCACTCCTAACCCTCACTCCACTCCATGCATGAGTATTCACTCTCTAAACCCTATTTTTAGCCACTAGAAGCTAGGTCACCTATATCTTTACATGGGACCTCTACCCTCATCTCTCCATCACTCCACTCACTCCATAGCTCCATCACTAACCTCTGTACACTATTTCCCCTCATTTCTTAGTAACATGGAGCTCCAAGGTAGCAGAAAGGAGACTGCTACAAGAAGTTGATACAAATCTTGTACATGACATAGCAAGCCTAAAAAGTGAGAAGAAGTTGATGGAGATGGATCTGAATGACCACCAGAAAACTCCAGGAGGATTACCACACCAAAAAAAACACCTGAGGACCTCCATGCAATACTTGCAAGAAGAACAAGTAAATACAAGTGTTAAGCACCTCACTCAAAAAAATGCATTAAAAAAACACAGCAAAGGGGGAAAAATCATGGCTATCACCAAACTATAGCTCCCTACTTAAAATAATTTCTACAACTCCTCAGCAACATATAGGCTTAGATATTTCCCTTCACCCTATCACTATGCATCATGTTCATAAAAATGAATTAATTTCAAGAATTAGAGGTTAAGAGGGAAAAACGGTGGCCAATTAACTTGGCCACCCTCGTGAAGTTAAGTGGACGAGAAGTGAAGTATGCATGCCACCTGAGCAAATAAATATATTAAGGGTGATTTCATGAGGACATGGAAGTGATTCCAAGGCAAAATACAATGATTAAGTGGAGTGGGGCTAACAGTCCAAAAAAGGAAAACCCGTGCCGAAGTCCAAGTCACCACTCCACTCCAAATTTGTTAAAATTTCCATAAAGGGACATTTTGGCTCATTCTCCTCATTCCATTGAGAATTTTGAGAGAAATTAGAGAAGTAGGGTGACATGATCCATCAAAGAACTCCGCACCAAGGCTGAAGCCTGCATGCAAACCCCATGCTACAAGAAAACCACCATCTCCCATGCAAGAAACACCAAAGGTCAAAGGTAAGTGGTTTCCATGAAAATTTATACATAGTCACAACAGGTATTCAGAATTTAAGACTTTTATTGATGAAATAAAATCATGGTAGTCTAAGTTTATGTAAAATTATAACCTCTAAGGCCACACATTCACCATTATTCTCAGACAAAACCATTCATCCACCTTCCTAACAAAACCATAAAATGGGAGGAAGTTTTTAAAAAATGGAACCCACAGATATCAAGAGGATAATATTACACCCTCAAGTGGTGGAAATTTTTAGGAATCATCAGGGGCTAGGATTCTTTGATCTCAATTTCTTTGATGAGAAGGTGGATCGATAATTTGCAGTGGCACTGCATGCACAAGAAGATGATAGGGACACCACTTTGGTCAGAGCTCTAGCCATCACCATTACACCTGAATTGATTAGCAGAGTGACCACTTTTCCTCTTGGAGTCAAGTGGAATAGATAATATAGGGTGTCTATCATTGCAGCCAAAAAGAGCTTCTTTCTGCCAAATGAAGAATTCATTGAGGACAAAAATGGAGTGAGAAGATAAAGACTTCCATACCCTTCAGATGAAGTATAATTTCAAATAATGAAATACATTTCTTATGAGGGAAGACTCAGTGTGGTTTATGGATACCACTTTAGACTGTTGAATGAGCTTAGGTTCCAAGGAGATCTCCCTCTAGGACAAAAACTGAACATTCCCTACTTCCTCCTGCATTCAATTAGGGACATGAGCCAAATGGTGAGGGATATAAATTACTAGCACTTAGCTCACCATGGCCTCATCAAGCTTATAATAGGAGATGCTCTAAACAGATTGAACCTCCGTGTACCATGGTCTAAATTCATAGATATGGATAGGGAAGCATTCATAGCTACCCAAGCTAGACAAACCCATACCTCTAGTCTTGGAGAGAGGGGTATGGAATAAGAGGTAGGGGATACTGAAGAAACAAAAGGTGAAGATGAAGAAGATGAAGAGAAGGATACTGAAGAAAAAAACACAGAAACCTTAGAAACAGAGGAAGGGAAAGAAGAAGAAAAAGGGGAAGAAAAAAAAGAGGAGGAAGAAGAGGAAGAGACGAAGGAAGATGAGACAGGGGAGGAAGAGACATTAGACCCTATGTTGGGCATTGATACCTCTCCACAACAGACCAACATTTCAATGGAAATATTAAAGAAAGAAGTGGTTGCTACCTTATCCACTTTAAGCACACCAGTGATGGCCAAAAGAAAAAGACAAACACCCATGTACTTCATAACTAGAAAGAGTGTCTGTAGTATACCTAGGGGGGATAATATAGGGTACATAGGGATGTACCCAAGGGAATAATATGATGTAATAATGTAAGAATGATGAATAAATGTGCCATAGTTAATAAATAAAGTGGATACCACTTGTAGTATATCTGACAAGAAAATGTATAAAAAGGGAAAATATGCTCAATAAATAACATCATAGAAGATAAAACTTTAGATTTTCATTAATATCAAAACCCTTGAGGTAGGTAAAAACCATACATTCACTCCTTAAGGAGGGAGATCACTCCACAATCCATATGCTTTCCAATACAATAATCCTTGACATCTCTCAATGGAGAATCTCTATCCACTATATAGGTTTCATACATGCAAGACCATGGGCATTTACCATGGGTCTCTGAATACCATACATTCAATACAATGGGCTTATCACTTTATTCCCTAGCTACATGTGTCCCTTGCATAATTTGGGTTAACCAATTTATTTATTAACTATGGCCCATTTATTTATCATTCTTACATTATTACATCATATTATTCCCTTGGGTACATCCCTTTGTACCCTATATTGTCCCCCTAGGGTACATCCTTTGGATTGAAGAAATGGAAGCGAGGTTATGTTATCAACTCGATCAATGACTAGGGATTTCACTTTGCAGCACATATATTGGCTAGAAAAATCATGAGGAAGTGTCGGGCTAATGAATTCCCTGCACCGGTGGTTTCATTAGCTGTATAGTGCACTAATGTGGTTTAGTACAACTGGGTAACATATCTTTGCCAATAGTTTCTGGATGACTGCTGCGAGGCTCAAGAAAAATGTACTCTCGTTCACTACGCATGGTTAATTCTGATAATTGTGATTCTTGCATGGAGAGATCCAGAAGTTTTGCAGTTCCCTATGCTAGCCTTTGAAGTTTGTGAAGCCATGCAATATGCCTCGCTATGGTATACCACTAATCTAGTGCGAGGCCAAGATAAAAAAAATGTTTTTCATTTTGTACCATATGGAATTACATATGTTGGTGAACCAACACCCATTTCGCCTTTCACCAAGCCTATACAATCAGTATAGCTCTGTCGCGAATTTTAAGGCTGACTTCCATGAAATTTACATACAGGCTTGCAGGGACACAAGGAATATATGGAATCCCTTGCCATATTTATTGACAAAAGATGATCTCCTAGCACAGATAAAACAGTGGCCCGTGGAGTGGATCACTACGTTGGAGACACAAATGAAGGATACTTCAACAGAGAAGGACACAACGCACCACAGGGAAGCGAGTGGAAAGGATAAGGATGAGAAATATTGAGAACAATAGAAGAAACAGGACAAGGGTCTTCAGGATCCTACTAGAGGTGATGAGCAGAACAGAAAGTTTGAAAAGACAGAGACAAACCCATCTATCACAAAGAAGAGGAAGGAACAAGCCAAAGCTACCACAAGAAGAAAAAAGAAGTAGAAGGCATACAAGGCAAGGGACATAATTCCATTGGTCCTCAATGATGAGGACTTAGGCCATATTAGGGACAAAATTTAGGGAGAAACAACAGAATCATGGAACAAGTTAGAGCATCGCCATGTTGCACTTATAACAAGTGTCACAGAGCGCATTACAAAATTGAAGATATTGGCACAGATGGTCAAATATATAGTACAGGAAGAGGAGGAGCTTGGAGAAGAAACACCATTAGAGCCTACACTTGGGACGCGGATAACGTTGATACCTGTCAGAACCTTGTAGTTTGACTTAACTGAGGTACAACAACAGACCAAATAGTGGAGGCACGTGAAGGTGAACATCGCAGTAGTGCCATGTCATGAGATGAGGTAGCGCGAACAACTCACCTCGTAGCTAAACATTCAATTAGAGAGAGAGTGATATTCATTGAAGAAAAATCTCGACCAGGCGATCCAGGAGAAGGATCGGGTAGTAAAATAGTAGTAGAAGTTGAAGGAAGTGGTCGAAGCAACATGCCGCGAGGTTCTAGACATTGATGTCCAAGAAGAGGTATCAATGGAGGGAAAGGTCTAAAATATCATCCTTGCAGTGAAAGGATACAATGATATGATTGTGGACATGCAATTTACATATGAGATGAAGATCAATGAGCTACAGATGAAGATATAGCCAACCACAATAAATGGAGTGTAAGAGTAGAGGGAGGAAAACCTGAAGGTTGCAGTGGTCGACATCTCCACACCAATGGAATAATGTGGGAATCTATTGGATGAGAGCTTATAGATTTGGAATTCAATGCAGGAAGATCCAAATGTGTAGAGATTACATGAGGATATTCAACAAAAGCAGTAATAGCTGGAGGAGATTCAGGAAACTGTGAGAACCTTACCATCTCATAGAAGCTCTCAAAATTCAATGAGGGAAATAACCTCCAAAAGAAGATAGAGGAGCTGAGGAAGAAAGAGCAAAATCTCACAGAGAGAACTTAGCCATGGCAAGATGAGGCTCTCCAAATATCCCAAGCAGTGGATGAGAAGCTTCAAGAGCTTCAACATAAGGCTACGAGACCAGCAACAGAAGCCCTGCTAGAGGAAGTACGTAATGAAGAGAAGTAGGTAACATATATTCTGCAGTAGTTCAACAACACCTACAACAACATTAAAACAAATATCAGAGGAAAATCAAGAGAGTGACTCACGACAAGTCACATGTCAGTGTTGAGGGCTTGTTGGGTGCAACCCAACTTGGCTTAGATTTTTGCAAAGACTCCGCAGTTTGTGGGGTGGAGCATGTAGTGGAGTGTGCATTAGAGAGAATTTTTAGGAATTAAATATAACGTGCGGTGTCGTAAGGGCTTTGGGGTGGGTTGAAGGCCCTCCTTTCTCTAAAACCGTGTGATTTTGTAAGGGATCATTGATTTTAGGACCATAGTTTCTCTTTTTAAGGAGTCCATGGTATTTGGACCATGGTATTTTGATTATGTAACCCTACAATTTAATAGTATATATAGGGTAAAATAACAAGAAGAGAATGATCAAATCATATCAGTTTTGATCCATATTAGAGTTATGGGTAAATTGTTGTGATTTATAATTTGGTCGTGAAGGAGAGGCTCTGCAACTAAGTGTGTAGATGCCTGGAGAAGAGTCTGCAACTTAGTGTGAAGATATCTTGTAGGTTAGTGCGCAGGCCAAGAAATTGATGTTGTTCAAATATTCATTATATTAAGCAACAATTATTGTGGACATAGCCCTACACTGGGGTGAACCACAGTATTTTTGTGTTCTTGTGTGAACAATGTGTCATTAGAGAAATTTTTAGGTCTAAAATGGGCCTCATAAGAAAAATGCACAACCAAAATAAAATTTATAAGAACCAATAAGCTTCAAGATGATGATGTCAACCATGCAGGATGATTCACCATTTTAGGGGTAAAAAAGTAAAAAGATTAAAAAATAATAAATAATAAAACTACTTTTTCAACTTGCATCTTCATCTTATCCCCTTAAGTATTTACTGAAATTGCAAGCACGAGTACTTTTTGGATGCAAAATTTAATTCCTCATCCAAGGAGTACCTATCTTGCATACTTTCAATGGACCCGGCTACATGAAAAATGAGAAATACATGAAAAACATGATTGAAATAATTTTTTTCATGTATTTATCATTTTTCATGTAGCAGGGTCCGTCAAAAGGATGCAACATGGGTACTCCTTGGATGAGGAATCAAATTCCGCATCCAACAAAAGTTCCAGCTCGAGATTTGAGTAAACCCGTCAGGAGATAAGCTGAAAATATGAGTTGAAAAGGAAATTTTTTATTTTTTCAGTCTAAAATTTAATGATGTAATATAATATTATTTTATTATTTCCACTATTATTTTATAATTTCCTTAGGAGGTCCATTTCAGACCTCAAAATTCCCCTAATGATATTTTCTTATTATATGTTGTAAAATAGCATTAATTATCGTTGCATTTTACTTCAGCACAATGATGGTTTATGGCTTTATATGGCATGTTTTAAATGATTAATCTAATGCGGCGAAGTGATTTATAAATGCTAAGAGTAAGATAGTTTAATAATACCACATTTTCTAATCCCTCAAGGCTGCAAAAACCTAGTTTTGCATCCTCCCATAGTCACTTCGAGTGAGAATGTGATATTCTTGCAGTTCCTTGTCGAAAGGGCCAGTGATCAAGGGTTTTTTTGGTGCGCAGTATAGATTGAACTTGGGTCAACCCAAATCGAGAAAACATACATCAGGATTAGAGAGGAGAAGAATTCTTTTGTCTGGTCAGAGAATCCTACCATAGGGGTATATACTTTGAAGCTATTAAATAAAGTTATATAATTAATGAGGAGCATCCTAGTAGTGGAAGAAGCTCTACAAGTTAAAAAAAATTCAAAAAGATAAGTGACTAGATGCATATATACCTATGAGGGATATCACATTCAATTTTTAAAAAACTGAATTTTGAATAAAGACTTAAAGGGTTGTAATGCACTGTGTCTTATGGTGTTTTGATGTATCCAGAAACTCTGAGATATTTCAAGGTAATGTTTATCCATCGTTTTAGTGTGTCTCTCAGTCATGACTAAGCTTTCAAAGTAAAAAAATCGTTAACACTGGTAAAGAAAGGACATTGATCCATCCTTCTATTATTAAGAGTGGAATGGTGTTATTTCAATTTACAACAGTGTAAGTCAAGGTTAGCAAGTAGAATATGTTGCAAGAGGTATCCTATAACTTAGTGATTCTATTATGCTCATATCTTCAAAATTTAAAGCATTAATTTGAATAGGCTCTAACAATTGTGATGAAATAAAGGCACTAAAATCTTTGTTAACAATAGAAGTAGAGTATAGGTGACTGAATTCCAGGTCTTTGGGGATTCCTTGGCTATCAATTGGTTGAATGGTAGCTTTAGGATGTGTTACCACTAGAATTAGCACTTGGACTGTGACAAGCATCTGAATAGACACATCTTAAGCTCAAGGGATTTTCTTATGACTTGATTGAGTTTTTGGAAAGTGGTTGGAAATCACACACACTGAAAGAGGTTTTGAACAAATAATAATCTCTCACACATATGAGGGCACTGGTGCATAATGTGGTAGGAAGGTTGGGTTTGTAGTTTTATGGTTACAAAAATGGAAGATAAACAGTAGATGTGTAACACAGAAGTCCATTGTTAAGAGGAAAGAGTGACAGAAATTCTAGACTTGAAATGTATAGTGAAAGAATGCTTAAAAAGACTTACAAGAGTCTCACTCTACATTTTAAGAATCCTATTACATAGAATTCTTCCAACTAACATGACCTCATCAATTAGGAATGCTTAATAAATCAAGACCAACAAAAAATATATTAATTGTGTATGCTAGTTCAAAATACTTATAAGAATATGAGACAGGATTTAATTAAACCTTAAGGAATGGTTATAAACTATATTCAATTCATACTACATTAGGAATTCTTGATAAAACAAGACTTACAAAAATAGATTAATATGTCGTGCAGGTTCACAATACTGATAATAACATGAGATAGAAATGTGTAAATCATAATATGGAATGAAACAGTAAATGATGGAAACACATAGGAAGGTAAACAATACACACACCATACAATTTGTGAGTCCTCAAGAGTGCCTCTTGATATATTATATATTAAAAAAGGTACAACACAGTATGCCATGAAATGTACAACCAACAAATCCTTTCTTCCTTGCCTTACATATTATATATACAAAAAAGGAGTTATGTAAAAAGCCTCCATAAAAAGTGCAATTTTGCTTTTAGAGACTTTATTACAATTCTCTACATATATTAGATCTTATCCTAAACATAAAAAAAGTAAACTGAAATACAACTGACGACAAAAAATGGCAGTATGGAGCTCAAAGTGGCTGAATTGAGGTGGCTGAGTGCTCCTCGTTTCTTGGAAAAATTGCCTCCACAAAATGTGAAATCTGCCAACTTAAAAGAATACCTAGACCCTTATCTACAAAAGTGTAGGATTAGCTAACAGAAACTGACATCTGGAAGATAGCTTGATTGGATGAAACTTGGCAAAAGATCATCACTATTGAGGCTGCATTCACTTTATCATCATTTAGTGTCATTATTTTGAGAACAGAACCAAAAAGCAACCTTTTCTCCTCCTTATACAAAATCCAAATATAATAGCTACTTTTTTTAAAAGGGTATCTATATATAAAAATACTGTGTATATGATCTAAAATTCAAGTTTTAGCTAAAAATTGAAATTTATTAAAATTTCCTCGAACCTGAACGACCGGATAGAATTCGTCACTAGGATTCCAGTGTAACTTGTTTCATCAAAAACTGAGTTCGTATGACTAAGTTATCGTCTGTTGTTGCTTTCCAAAATAGAAAAAAAAGGAGTAGAATTGGTACAGTGATGATGTGGCAAGTACAGTCAGCATTGCAGGGAATATTCTCCAAATTGTAGCCAGTGGCATTGTGACAAGTGTCATCTTCAGATTCGCAAGATGGGTTTGTGAAGTGAGAAATTGTCTAATGACCTCCAATATTCTTCCTAAGTTGGAATTTAAAATTCTTTTAGGTGTTGGAGTACAACCCAACCAGAGTGCGCCACATGTCTTCTCTGGTGGGCCCTCTCCAACCTTTGGATCACATTATTTGTCATATTATTGTTGGACTAAGGTTTACATGGTGGAATTATATATATATATATATATATAGAGAGAGAGAGAGAGAGAGAGAGAGAGAGAGAGAGAGAGAGAGAGGAGCCTCCATGCCAAATCAACAGAGGTTCAAATCTGGAGGAGTTACCAAAGTTAGCGGAGAAATTCTCATTTTGATTTTATATAAAATTTATATGGAGGAGTAGGGGTCGAACCCACGACCTTCCACCCATCAACCGCATGCATTACCATCTCTCCTACATGGTGGTTCTTAACCTCTTCGCTCGCTGCTTAAACTTATTGTTTGCTGACCCGACGGATGGGGCTTGGATGGGGCCAACCCCCTTCCCATATGTCTAGAGCCAAAGAATCGAGCACATGACCCAACGAACCAGTGAAATATTAATCACGATTAATTAATGTTTAAACATGGTTTAATTACGTTAAGCTGTAATTAACGCTAAACAAGCTTATCATTAAACACAACACTTATCCAATAATTAAATGCACTTATCCACTAAGCTACTATCAGATTATGTTGGAGGACTTTAAGAGGAACACGCCATTTATGGAAGATTTTCCATATTTGGAAATTTAACTGGCAGTTCCTCCAATTTTAGTGGAGAATTGGGGAAAAGTAGTTTTGATCATAACTCATCCAATTTTCACCCAGACAGAGCTTAGGAAGAGGCATTCTAGGCTAATTGGCATGCTAGGAACTCAATGAAGAAGGTTGCAGTGGTAGAAAAGGTCATCTATATGTGTTTTAGTGTATTTGAAGATTTTTGAAGGTAGGGCCACTAGGTGTTGGGTTCATTGTCAGAGCATCCAGAGTGCAAATTCAACAAACAGATAGTCATTTTTGGGATATCATGATGTTTTAAACTCATTGAACAATTTCCAAGAGGTTCTGAATCTTGTAACAATAATTTGACCACACTTGAAGCTAATACAAAGGCCCACACTATGAAGCTGGACCAAGGAGATGTAGCCCAAGAGGGGTGAACTACTTGATCAAAATTCTATGTGTTAAGCTCTATTATGTGTGTTTGATGTGTTTTATATTGATTTTATTCTGTCATTTAAATTATTCTTTCTAATCTTATGACAAGCTCATAATTTCACCAAGTACACTAATTTGATAATCACATGCTCATAAACAAACCTATGATGGATAAGTAAAACTGAGGAAAGAAAATTTTATATCTGATATGATACTAGCACAACAATAACTAGAAATCATTAGCAGATCAAGTTGGTATCAGAGCACAAGGTTGCTTTCTTGTTTTACTTGAAGGTTTTTTAATAGTTGCAAACTTACTGATGCTTACAAGGTTGAGATTGCAGAGAGGAGAAGGGAAGCTACAGATAGCTATTCTTGAAGTTAGGAAAAGAAGGAAGATTGTTGAGAAGGCATCATCCTCACCCAAGGGACCACTCAAGACAACACTTGAAGCACCTAAAATTCCATCTCCAGCAGTTGAGATAGAAGAGGAATTAATTGCACAAGAGGTTGAGGTGATTGAAGAGATACAAGTTGCAGAGATTAAGCTTGAATCTACAGCCAAAATGTCAGGCCATGAAGGAGCTTATGAACATTTTGAAGAAGAGGATGTCAAGAGGGAATTCAAAGAAATGAAAAGGATGGTGAAAGTTACGTATGAAGCTTTTATGGCAAAGGAAACTGGAAAAGGTTCAAAACACCCTCATAGAGAAGAATCTTCAAATAGTAAAAAGGAGGAAGAGAGGAGTTCAAAAGGCAGTGGAGGAAAACCACCTCCCTCTCCACCATCATCATCTTCATAATCCTCATCTGAATCTTCATCTTCCACATCCACTACAAAAACTCATACCCATACTCATTCCAATATCCCAAAAGGAAAGAATCTGTTACTCAAGTTGGACATCAAATTTGAACTTCCTACATACAATGGAGAAGTTAATGCTGAAAGACTAGAAAAATGGATTCGCCAATTGGAAGTTTAATGCAGAATTCATTATCTACAAGAAGATGATATCAGAGTCTAGTTGGCTTCATTAAGGCTAGAAGGAGCAGAACTAGTTTGGTGGGAGGCAAAGACACAAGAGGAAATGTGAATCCATGGTAATATTTTCATTTCTTGGGTTGAATTCATTTCGTCCATTAAAAGACAATTTTATCCATTAGCCTATATGCAAAAAGAAATAATGAGTTGGGAAAAATTTATACAGCTCAAAGGTCAAAGTGTCCAAGAGTATACACAAGAGTTTAGGAAAAGGGCTTTATTACTTGGAGTAGACTTAAATTCACAAGATAAAATCTTGAAGTATATAGGAGGTCTACATTCCTACTTAAAACACACTATCCTTATGTTTAAACCAAATAACTTAGATGAAGTATGTGTGCAAGCCACACGTATTGAAGCAAGGGGTAAAAACATTTTTGAAAGAAGAAGAAGCCATTCAAGGGTAAGGGAAAATATAAAGAATGAAAATGGAAGGGAAAGAAGAATGGAAGTGTTAAGAAATAAGGGGAGAAAATTACATGCAAACATTGTTCCAAAGAGGGGCATGATGAAGCCCACTGTTGAAAACTACATCCCAAATTAAGGCCAAAGAAACCAAATAACAAAGGGAAACAAAAGACGACTTCCAACACACAAAAAAATCTTTGATCCAATTCAGGAGATGAAACCACGATAGTTGCCATATTTAACAAAGGAAAGGAAGCTATAGCAAGTTCTAGTTCCTAAAAAAGTCAGAATAACACTCCAAATGAATATGCAAGGTTAGAATTATTCCATGTTAGAGTAATTTCTAATCATACAAATATTAATGCATTATTTTATACAGGGTCACAAGCAAACTTGATTTCAGAAGACTTAGTCAAAAAATTAAACCTTGAAAATGTACCTCATCATAAACCATACCTTTGGGTTGGATAGTTAACAATTCCAATTTACAAGTGACAAGGAAATGTATTTTAATATTTGCTATTACTACAAATTTTATCTATGAAGTTGAGTTAGATGTGGTTCCACTTGACATTTCACGAATTATCTTGGGTAGTCCATATTTGTATGACAGGAAAGCAGTCTTTTACCATCATGAGAACAAATATCATTTGATCAAAGATGGAGTGGAGTATATTTTGAGAGCTCATCGATGGAAACTAAATATCTCTTTAGTTAATGTAGGGAAAATGAAGAGGCTAGTAAATGCAAGTAAAATTTTTGTGCTTCTCATGATCAAGAAAAAGGAAGATGTTGACTATGAATCTTTTGATCGATATGATGAAAAATTAAAATCTGATTTGTTTGATGTGGTAAGTCAGCATGGCGAGATGTTTCAAGAACCAAAGGGGTTACCACCCAAGATGGGAATTCAGCATGAGATTCAGTTGCAGCAGGATGTTCCACTTCCAAATATTGGTATGTATCGCATGTCAATTATGGAAAGTTTTGAAATCAAGAAGAAATTCCATGATTTTTTGAATAAATGTATCATACACCCATCTAATTCGCCATGTGGTTCTCCAATAGTTTTGGTTCCAAAGAAGGACGAGACTTGGTGCATGTGTATCGATTTTCGTGCACTAAACAAAATCATGGTAAAGAATCGCTACCCACTCCCACACATTGATGATTTTCTTGATCAGTTAAAGTATGAAAAATATTTCACTAAGTTAGATTTGAGAAGTGGTTATCATCAAGTTAGGATAGTTGAAGAAGACATTTGGAAAACTGCTTTCAAAACTAGACAAGGACTGTATGAGTGGTTAGTTATGCCATTTGGCTTAACAAATGCACCAACTACTTTGATGAGAGTAATGAATGATGTACTTAGACCATTTCTAGATGACTTTTTCATTGTTTACTTAGATGACATACTCATATTCAGCAAATCAAGAGAAGAACATGTCATGCATGTGAACAAGGTACTTGATGTTTTGAGAAAAGAGAAATTGTTTCTTAAGATGTCAATGTGTGAATTTGGTAAGACTTCATTGGTATATTGTTGGAAATATTGTCATTGATGACAAAGGATATGGAAAAGGAATTGTCATCTAAATATAGTAGAGAAGAACAAAAAGAATGCATCTACAGTTTGAGCTACAGAGCTGCAGTATCAGTCAAGGAAACAGGGACAAAGAGGTTAGAAATCCTGTGTATGATTGAGTTTTAATGATACTCTGTATCTAATGAGGGAGTTGATGGGAGATGGCGCAGATTAATGAAGTAGCGGAACACTTGGTGACGACGGAACGCGAAGTTGAATACAAAATGACATTGTATTAATTTATATAACTGTTGTATGAATTTGCATAATGGATGGAAGCTCAATTCCGGAGGGGTAGCATATGTCAAGCGACTGGAGGAGTGGAGACCCTCGGAATAGCTGACTGGGTTTCATGGAGAAAGGAACGAGGAGTAGAGTTTATTAAAGACAGTCATTTCGGGCTTTTAAAGCCCTCAACAACCAGAATGGGAAATTTGTTTAAACAGGCGGAAGTCATTTTATTTCTGAATTGGCGGGACAAGTGATCCTCACCATTTATATGCCAATCGGCATAGCAAATTTATTTTGGTGAAGTTTCTTGTTGATATGAAGATTTGCGATGCGATCCAATTGCAATCGCAATAATCAAATGTCTTGTGGATGTGTAGAGTTCCGCAATGGAACGGCTGTATATAAAACATACAACCAAACCTTATATAAATCGCCCCCACCATAGCAGAAAAGGCCCGTGGGTCCACTTGACCACGTGGCGATGTTTTAATGGAATCGCAGGTCTTGAATCGCAAAGTTCAATCGGCGGAGTTTTATTATGTGCTCTGATCAAAGGCCGAACCCGATTGAGTTATATGTCACAGTTTATTGCTAATCGCATCCGAGTTCCCAATCGCAATCCAAAGCTCTTAAGTGTTGGGCCCAATTGCACCTTGAAATTAGTGGACCCGATGGCGTTATATGAAGGAATTAATAGGTTAAATTGCGTCCGAGATCTTAATCACAATCATAACTTTTCTATTGTGTGCCCTAATTGCATTTGTTCAAAGTTTGGACCCGATTGCGCTATGAGCCATGTTTTATGTGGTCATCGCATCCGGTTGATCAATCGCAATCGCAAGTTTTGTTTGACACCGCCGATCCGCCGACTGCGATGTGGGCTCGGGGTCAAAGAATGAAATTTGGTTCAAAGTTTTATTGAGATATTAAACTATTAGCAAGCATTGAATATTATTTATAAAATCTGAAGGGTTATACATAAGGGGCTAAATCGCTGTAAATACATTTGTTTATCACTTGATAAATAAATTAATAAGAAATAAAAGCCCCGAGGGCAAATCTATTGGAAATATTGTAAAAGGAATACCATTAGCGGTTCGTGGTTTTGACTCATGGTTTTAATATAGGCGAGAACTATATAAAGTGTGTGCGAGGGTTGATGATAAATGAGTCTCCTTTGGAGAGATCTGTATGAATAAACCCTGATATATCTGAATCGATGGTGCACCTGTAAATATGATGATCAGATCGACTGACGCAATGATGAAGAACATGTGCATGCATAAGGGTGATGAATGAATGAAGCTCTTGAAGGAATATCTGGATGGGCAAACTCTGTTCTTAACTGAAAAATCTGAATGAACCTCTGGTCTAGAACGACGAATGAAGAAACAAGGAAGAGCTAGCGCATGACTGCTGAAGAAAATATATGAATCCGGTGAGTCTGAGGGTTGGAGCCTTGATTTTGGAAATGGAAGTTTTCTGCCAGTAGAAACTAGTGTTATGTTCAGGGGGTTGAAGCTCCCTTCCAGGAAAGGCTGGCAAATGAGAGAAGGTTGTAGCCTTCTGCAAGTGGGTGCTTGCGTGCTGGTATGAGTCTGCACCAGCATATATTGTAAACGGTTTTCTCTATAATAAAATATTGAAGACTGAGATCACAACAGCGGTGGTTTTCTCTCGACTTGGGTTTCCACCTTAAATCCTGGTGTCCTTATGTGTGTTCATGGTTAATGGTTTGTTCTGTTATTTTTGTTTATGCTTAATGCTTATCTGAGGCAATTCTGTAAGTAAAGACATAATAAGATATCTGGACATACATGTTGAATGCAGTACTATAACATATGTTTTGAGAAAGAAAAGAAATATTGTTCAGCCTTAAATACTGATTCACCTCCCCCCTCTCAGTATTTTTCCCAACAATTGGTATCAGAGCCAGGTTCTTCTGAAAAGCTTAGTCGCTAGAATGAAGATCATTCAAGATGAGCAATCAAGATGGAACAACATCTATCAGGCCTCCACTCTTCAACGGAAACATCTTAATCTTTTGGAAAACAAGGATGAGATCCTATCTTCAGTCTCTGGGAGCAGATGTATGGGCTATTGTTGAAGGAGGATATCAATATCCAGCCTCAGTACCAACAGATCCAACGGAAAGAAAGAATTATGAAACAAATGCAAAGGCAGTCAATGCTCTATTAGGAAGTCTAACTGAATCAGAATTTGTCAAAGTCATGTAGCTGAATACAGCAAAGGAAATATGGGACAAAATCATTCTAAGCTATGAAGGTGATGCAAAGGTAAAAAGTGCTAAACTTCAAACTCTCAGAATCCAATATGAGAATCTAAAAATGCTTAATGAAGAAAGCATTGCAAATTTCTTTCTACGTCTTGATGATATTGTAAATCACATGAGAAATTTGGGAGAAACAATTACCAAATCCACTTTGGTTGAGAAAATTTTAAGATCTCTAACAGCAAAATTTGAGTCAAAAGTTTTAGCTCTTGAAGAAAAGCAGGATCTTCAAAATATTACTGTGGTACAACTTCATGGCATACTAACTGCATATGAAATGAGAAGAGGAGGACCATCTGAAGTCAAAGAAGCAGTCTTTAGAACTTCTACAAAAGGAAAGGAAGTACAAATAACAGAAGGATCAGGATATATCTTAGAAGAAGATGAGATAAACTTCGTAAAGAAACTTCAACTTGGCACAGGATGATTCAGAGGTAAGCTTCCTTTCAAATGTTTTGATTGTGGAAGAGTTGGTCATTATGCTGCTAAGTGTCCTTATAAAGAAACACATAAAAAGGGGAAGGAAGTAGCAAGAAGGAATAAGAATCATATTAGCTCTAAAAGGAGTTACTATACTCATGAATATAGTGATGGGTTATCTGATAGTGAGGAAGAATGTGAACAAGATCTGAGACTTCTCATGGCATTTGAAAAAGAATCTAGAGAAGAAGAGGATTCTTTTGTGGACGCTCTAGAAGACAGTGATTTTCTTAATGAAAACAATAAACTCAAAATTTGCTTAGAAGAGAGAAAAATAATCATAGAAACTCTGAAAAATCAGCTTGAAGTTAAAGAGAAACACAATGAGAAATTAGAATGTGAAGTAGTAGATCTAAGAAAAGAGCTTGGGAAAGTAAAGACTTTGAATCTTAGATTTGCTAAAGGGTCTGAAACCTTAGATGAGATTATCAAGGTACAACGTTCTCCTCTTATAAAGACAGGCCTTGGATATATTGGAGAATCTTCTCAGGCATCAGCACCAAATTATCTAAAGGCAGTTACAGCTGGTTTACAACATGCTACCACTCAGCAAGGGAATAAAGAATATTTACAGGTAAAGCATGATCATTTCAATTCAAGTAACACTAATAGGAATTTCTTTCAAAGAAACACAAATCAACAGATAAATTCATATAGAAGACCTTATGATCACAAAAATTTCTTCTTCAATGGACAATGTTTCTCATGTCACAATTTTGGTCATAAAGTTATTCAGTGTGTAGCATATAAAACTATTATGACAAGAGAAGCAAGAAAGAAAAGGACTGATATTGAAGCAAAGAAACCTTTGCTCCTGTAGCCAGACTTGAAGCCATAAGAATTTTTCTTGCGATTTCAAGCTTCCAACAAATCAAAGTTTATCAAATGGATGTTAAATCTGCTTTTCTCAATGGTGATCTAGAAGAAGAAGTTTATATAGAACAACTAGAAGGATTCATTTTGGGAAATGATGAAAAACTTGTTTGTAGACTTAAAAAGGCTCTATATGGTCTCAAACAAGCTCCAAGAGCATGGTACTATCGTCTTGACAAATATCTTCATCAATAAGGATTTTCAAAGGGGTCTGCTGATAGCAACTTGTACACAAAAACTGAAAATGACAAACTATTGATTGTGGTTGTATATGTCGATGATATCATTTTTGGAAGTAATAAAGAGTCTATGAGTCAGAAATTTGCTTCTGATATGCAGCAAGAATTTGAAATGTCTTTACTCGGAGAACTAACATTTTTTCTTGGCCTGCAAGTGCAACAAGCAACAGATGGTATATTCTTATCACAAGCAAAGTACCTCAAGCAAATCCTGAAGAAGTATGGCATGGAAAATTGCAAACCTGTAAGTACACCAATGATAACCGGATGTAATCTCAGTTCTAATGATGATTCCCCCACCGTAAATCAACCAGAATACAGATCTATGATAGGAAGTCTAATTTATCTCACTGGGACAAGACTAGACATCATGCATACAGTCAGGATTGTTGGACGATTCCAAGCTAATCCAAAAGAGTCTCATCTTCAGGTTGTGAAAAGAATACTCAAATATCTACAAGGAACTCAAGATTTTGGACTATGGTACCCTAAGAATGCTGAACTTACTCTTCATGCATACACTGATGCAGATTGGGCTGGAAGTATTGATGATCGGAAAAGCACTAGTGGTGGTGCATTCTTTATGGGGCCCCGGTTAGTATCTTGGTTCAGCAAGAAGCAAAGCTCCATTGCCTTATCTACATCAGAAGCTGAATATGTGGCTACAGCATCATGTTGCACTCAACTTATTTGGATGATGCAAACCCTACAAGACTTTCAAATCAAATGTTCATCCCCTATCTCCATTATGTGTGATAATACAAGTGCCATCAGTATCTCAAAGAATCCTGTTATGCATTCCAAAACCAAGCACATTCCCATCAAATATCACTTCTTACGAGAACAAGTGCTTGAGCAAAAGGTGAAATTAGAATATGTTTCCTCCAAAGAACAAGTTGCGGATATATTTACCAAACCTCTACCCAGGGAAGTGTTCGAATATCTCAGACTGAAACTGGGAGTAGTCTCTACCATGCAGAGGATCAGGTCTACTTAATTACAGAAGACTAAATTGGTTTCGAGATGCAGTAGGCTAAGGGGGAGCATTGGTCATATGAAAAGGATGCACTATTGGCCTTGCTGTATTATAAAGATGCAGCATGATCTCAGGGGGAGCATGGCCTTTGCCATTGATGTCAAAGGGGGAGGAAAAGCAACAAAAAGCTTCTATAAGAAAATCAGCGGAAAAATATTGTCATCAATGCCAAAGGGGGAGATTGTTGGATATATTGTCATTGATGACAAAGGATATGGCAAAGGAATTGTCATCTAAATATAGCAGAGAAGAACAGAAAGAATGCATCTACAGTTTGAGCTACAGAGCTGCAGTATCAGTCAAGGAAACAGGGACAAAGAGGTTAGAAATCCTATGTATGATTGAGTTTTAATGATACTCTGTATCTAATGAGGGAGTTGATGGGAGATGGCGCAAATTAATGAAGTAGCGGAACACTTGGTGACGACGGAACGCGAAGTTGAATACAGAATGACATTGTATTAATTTATATAACTGCTGTATGAATTTTCTTAATGGATGGGAGCTCAATTCCGGAGGGGTAGCATATGTCAAGCGACTGGAGGAGTGGAGACCCTCGGAATAGCTGACTGGGTTTCATGGAGAAAGGAACGAGGAGCAGAGTTTATTAAAGACAGTCATTTCGGGCTTTTAAAGCCCTCAATAACCAGAATGGGAAATTTGTTTAAACAGGCAGAAGTCCTTTTATTTCTGAATTGGCGGGACAAGTGATCCCCACCATTTATATGCCAATCGGCATAGCAAATTTATTTTGGTGAAGTGTCTTGTTGATATGAAGATTTGCGATTCGATCCAATCGTAATCGCAATAATCAAATGTCTTGTGGATGTGTAGAGTTCCGCAATGGAACGGCTGTATATAAAACATACAACCAAACCTTATATAAATCGCCCCCACCACAGCAGCGAATGCCCGTGGGTCCACTTGACCACGTGGCGATGTTTTAATGGAATCACAGGTCTTGAATCGCAAAGTTCAATCGGCGGAGTTTTATTATGTGCTTCGATCAAAGGTCGGACCCGATTGAGTTATATGTCACAGTTTATTGCTAATCGCATCCGAGTTCCCAATCGCAATCGGAAGCTCTTAAGTGTTGGGCCCAATTGCACCTTGAAATTATCGGACCCGATGGCGTTATATGAAGGAATTAATATGTAAAATCGCGTCCGAGATATTAACGCACCGTAACTTTTCTATTGTGTGCCCCGATTTCATTTGTTCAAAGTTCGGACCCGATTGCGCTATGAGCCATGCTTTATGTGGTCATCACATCCAGTTGATCAATCGCAATCACAAGTTTTGTTTGATACCGTCGATCCACCGACTGCGATGTGGGCTCGGGGTCAAAGAATGAAATTTGGTTCAAAGTTTTATTGAGATATTAAACTATTAGCAAGCATTGAATATTATTTATAAAATCCGAAGGGTTATACATAAGGGGCTAAATCGCTGTAAATACATTTGTTTATCACTTGATAAATAAATTAATAAGAAATAAAAACCTCGAGGGAAAATCTATTGGAAATATTGTAAAAGGAATACCATTAGCGGTTCGTGGTTTTGACTCATGGTTTTAATATAGGCGAGAACTATATAAAGTGATGAGAATTATGAAGAAGGGAGTGTGAGGGTTGATGATAAACGAGTCTCATTTTGGAGAGATCTGTATGAATAAACCCTGATATATCTGAATCGATTGTGCGCCTGTAAATATGATGATCAGATCGACTGACGCAGTGATGAAGAACATGTGCATGCATAAGGGTGATGAATGAATGAAGCTCTTGAAGGAATATCTGTATGGGCAAACTCTGTTCTTAACTGAAAAAATCTGAATGAACCTCTGGTCTTGAATGACGAACGAAGAAACAAGGAAGAGCTAGCGCATGACTGCTGAAGAAAACATATGAATCCGGTGAGTCTGAGGGTTGGAGCCTTCATTTTGGAAATGGAAGTTTTCTGCCAGTAGAAACTAGTGTTATGTTCAGGGGGTTGAAGCTCCCTTCCAGGAAAGGCTGGTAAACGAGAGAAGGTTGTAGCCTTCTGCAAGTGGGTGCTTGCATGCTGGTATGAGTCTGCACCAGCATATATTGTAAAAGGTTTTCTCTATAATAAAATATTGAAGACTAAGATCACAACAATGGTGGTTTTCTCCCGACTTGGGTTTCCACCTTAAATCCTCGTGTCCTTATGTGTTGTTCATGGTTAATGATTTGTTCTGTTATTTCTGTTTATGCTTAATGCTTATCTGAGGCAATTCTGTAAATAATATTTCTAGACATACATGTTGAATGCAGTACTGTAACATATGTTTTGAGAAAGAAAAGAAATATTGTTCAGCCTTTATTCTCGCATTCACTTCCCTCTCGCAAAATTCCCAACATATATTTGGGACACATTGTTGGAGGAGGTGAGTTAAAGATTTATCCTTCCAAAATTGAGGTCATTTTGAATTGTCCCAAGCCCAATACAGTTACCTAGGTAAGAAGATTTTTAGGGGAAACACAATTTTGGAGGAAATTCATTCCTAATTTTTCTTCCATTCCAGATCCGTTACATGCATTGATAAGCATAAAGAAAGTCTTCCATTGGGGATATTTGCAGCAGAAATAATTTGATTCTTTAAATCAAAAGATAATTTCAACACCGGTTCTAGCAATTCCAGATCTTAGACATCCATTTTAGATCCAAACAGATGCAAGTGATTACGCTATGGGAGAAGTGCTTATGCAACATGGTAAGCCTATCTCATTTCATTTTGAAAATTTTAATGGAGTTGTGACTAAATATCCCACCTATGATAAAGGGTTATATGCATTGGTACAAAGTGTAAATAAATGGAAGCATTAATTCATGGGGAAAGAGACCATTATCCATACCGGCCATCACCCATTGTATTACTTACAATCATAGTCAAAGTTGCAGCAATTAAGACATTTCAGGTGGATGGGTTTTCTACAAAAATTTCACTTGGTTATCGGGTACAAAAATGAATCTACAATAAATTAGTTGATATGCTCTCTAGGCCTATTGTAAATTCAACTATTATTCTCAAGCATAATTATATTATGCATGAAAGTTACATTGGACAGTATGTAAATGATAGTGATTTTCAAGATGTGTATGAGAACTTAAGGGAAACCAAAGTGAAGAGTTAGATTATCATGTGCATAAAAATTTGTTGTGTCACTTGGGAAAGTTTTGTATTCCACAGGGAGAAATAAACAATATCATAAGGGAGGCGCACACATCATTGATTGTAGGACATTTCAGTGTAGGCAAGACAGTAACACGTCTCCAAAGGTCTTGTTATTGGCCACGCATGAATGAAAGTGTTTCTCATTTTATTAGAGGATGTTATTTATGTGCAACAATTAATCCTAGCAATAGGAAGTTTGGTTTGTACACACCACTTCGAGTTCCTTCTCATCCTTGGGAGAGCATCTCAGTAGACTTTTTAGGAGGCCTTCCTATGTCAAGGAAAGGTCATGATTATTTGTATGTTGCGGTATATAGGTTCAGAAAAATGTGTATTTTGATGGCATGTAAGAAAACTATTACATATGAACAAACTGCTAATATTATCTTTCAAAATGTATGGATCCATTTTGTTCTTCCAAATTATATTGTAAGTGATCGAGATTCTCGATTTTTTGGGAATTTTTGGTCAAAATTATGGGACATGATGGATACAAAGTTGAAGAAAAGTACAATATTTCATCCACAAACAGATGGTCAAATAGAGGTGGTAAATAGAACCGTTATTCATCTTCTAAGAGGCTATCGTAGCAAGCATCCCAAGTTGTGGGACGAATAGTTACACTACATACAACATGCATACAATTGGGCAAAACATTCTTCCACAAATACATTGTCATTTTAGGCATGTTTTGGTTACTTGCCAAGATCGCCATTGGACTTTATCTTTGAGAAATATGTTGTTATAAACAGACATAGTGACATAGATAAAGCAAGAAATTTCATTGAGCAAATTCAGTTGGTACATCACACATTGCAAGAGAAACTTGAAAAGAGTCAAAGTAGCTACAAGGCAAGGCATGAAAAACATCGGGTTGATCACAAATTTCAAGTTGGTGATGAAGTTTGGTTGTATATAAGAAAGGAAATATTGCAAGGGGAAGGTAAAAATATCAAACCAATCCGTTATGGTCCATTTAAAATTCTAGAAAAGATTGGTACAAATGAATTCAAGCTAGATTTGCCTCCTTATATGCAAATTTATTCTGTAATTAATGTTGAGAATTTTAGATTGTTTGAGCCTCCTTTGATTGATGATTAAGGAGAGCATGTTCAACTTCCATCAGTAGATTATTTCTCGCCAGAATATCTTGATGAACTTTAGCAAGATCTCATGCTTGAAAGAAGAATCAAAACTTCAAGAAGAGGGAATGTTGAATACCTTAGAGTTGGACTCAAAGGTCAAAATCCTTCCAAGACCAAATCGTTGGAGATTGGAAAAGTGAGGGAACTGTACCCTCACTTGATGAACAATTGATAGTATCTTTTTGGGTCCAAAAGGCTTCTAGTGGGGAGGAATGATCTAAGGCTCAAGTTTTAGCTAAAAATTGAAAGTGCTCAAAATTTCTTCAAACCTAAACAATCAAATAGAGTTCGTCGCCAGGATTCCTGCGCAACTCATTTCATCAAAATTCGAGTTCGTATGACTAAATTATCGTCTACTATTCATTTTCCAAAATAGGAAAAAAAGGAGAAAAACAGGTACAGTGATCATGTGGCAGGTACAGTCAACATTACAGGGAATATTCTCCAGATTGCAGCCAGTGGTACTGTGACAAGTGTGATCTTTAGATTCGCCAAATGGGTTTGTGAAGAGAGAAATTGTCCAATCACCTCCAATATTCTTCCTAAGTTGGAATTTGAAATTGTTTTAGGTGTTAGAGTAGAACCCACCCAGAAGGCGCCACGTGTCCTCTCTGGTGGGCCCTCTCCAACCTTTCGGTCAAATTATTTGTCATATTAATGTCGGACTAAGGTTTACATGGTGGAATTATATATATATATATATATATATATATATATATATATATATATATATATATATATATATATATATATATATATATATATATATATATATATATATATATATATATATATATATACATATACATATACATATACATATACATATACATATACATATACATATACATATACATATACATATACATATATATATATATATATATATATATATATATATATATATACATACATATATATATATATATATATATATATATATATATATATATATATGTACATATGCATACATACATACATACATATGTATGTATATATGTATATATATATACATATATATATATATATATATATATATATATATATATATATATATATATATATATATATACATACATACATACATACATATATATATGTGTGTGTGTGTGTGTGTGTGTGTTATAATGTTTTAAACCCACTCGGTGGAGTTCAAATAAACATGGAGGAGCCTCCATGCCAAATCGACGGAGGTCCAAATCTGGAGGAGTTATAAAAGTTAGCAGAGAAATTATCATTTTGATTTTATATAAAATTTATATTGTGGAGTGGGAGTCGAACCCATGACCTTCCACCCGTCAATTGCATGTGTTACCAGCTCTCCCACACAGTTGTTCTTAACCAATATACTCGCCACTTAAACTTATTGTTTTCTAACCCGACGGATGGGGGTTGGAGGGGGCCAGCCCCCTCCTCATTTTTCCAGAGCCAAAGAATTGAGTGTGTAACCCAATGAATCGACGAAATATTAATCACGATTAATTAATGTTTAAACGTGGTTAATTACGTTAAATTGTAATTAGCGCTAAATGCGCTTATCATTAAACACAACGCTTATCCCATAATTAAGCGTGCTTATCCACTAAGCTAATTTTAGATTATGTTGGTGAAGTTTCAGAGGAGTGCGCCATTTATGGTGGATTTTCTAGATTTGGAAATTTAACTAGCAGTTCCCCCCATTTTAGTAAAGAAATTGGGGGAAAAGAAGTTTTGATCGTAACTCATCTAATTTTCGCCCAAATAGAGCTCAGGAAGAGGCATTATAGGCTAATTGGCATGTTGGGAACTCAATGAAGTAGTTTTCAGAGGTAGAAAATGTCATCTACAGGTTTTTTAGTGCATTTGAAGATTTTTGAAGGCTAGGGCCACCAAGTGTTGGGGTCATTGCCAGAGCATCCGGAGTCCAAATTCAGAAAAGGAAATAGTCATTTTTGGGATATTATGATGTTTTAAACTCATTGGACTAGGTTCCAAGAGGTTCTTAAGCTTGTAACAACAATTTGAGCACACTTGTAGCTAATACAAAGGCCCACACTATGAAGATGGACCAAGGAGATGTAGCAGAGGAGGGGTGAACTCCTTTATCAAAATTCTGTGTGTTAAGCTCTGTTATGTGTTTTTACTGTGTTTTATATTTCTTTTGTTCTTCCATTTAAATTATGCTTTATAAGCTTATGATAAGCTCATAATTTCACCAAGTACACTGATTTGACAATCACATGCTCATAAACAAACATATGATGGATAAGTAAAACTAAGCAAAGAAAATTTTATATCTAGTATGATACTAGCACAAAAATAACTAACAATCATTATCAGATCAATATAAGCCAAAAATGACATGATTCTTTAGATTTTCATGGTTCTGTACATTCAATCATTAGAGATCTAGTATAGAAGAAAAAATCTTGATAGCTTCTGCCTTGGTTACCCTTTTGTTTGACTTTCTCTTCTGTACTTGTTTTTTCTGCTGAATATTTTTCTTCCTTGGTTCATTCTATAGGCTTTCATCTATGTTTATTATTCCATCCCTAAGAGCAGATTTTGCTATGAGTTTTCTTTCTAATTTGAGTTTATTCTTTGGTCTGGTGTGAGGCCTTTGAATGTATGGGTTTGGAATGTATAAAGGCCTCTTTCTCCCATGTATGACTCTGCTTGACTATCCTTCTTCAAACTCTAACTCACTGAACTCTGTTTCAATGCTATCCTCCTCAAAATATGAATATGAATGGATTCTAGCTTTATTTTTCCCTTTGGCTGAAGAACTAATAGATGAGTAAAGTTGAGCTATGGTAGGTTCTTCTACTATAATAGTTTCTGAAACCTTACTTTTCCCCTTTTTGAGTGAGGAAAATAATTGTGCAGGTGTAGGTTCCTCTGGTGTTGAAGTGGCATTATTTTCTTGATTCTCATCTCTAACTTCTAGAATAGGACTTGGTGTCAAGGTTTTAGGGTTGACTTCCACTGAAGGTCCCTCTTTCAAAACTAGTTTTCTCCTGCGTTTTCTCTTTGAAGAGGAAGATGCCTCTTCCTTGCTCTTAGACATAGTGTTTTTGTCATGCAGGGTAGCTTTTTGTTTGATTTTGTTTGCATGCTCCTGCATGAAATACCTCAAGGTTTGTGGCTTCTCATATTATCTTCTAATGTATACCTCCTTGGCTGGTTGAATTGTTGGTATAGGAGTGATTATTGGTGTAGAAGTGGTCGTTTGAACTCTAGCTTTCCTAGATGAGTTCCTAGTGTGTCTGCTAGATGATATTGAAGATGGAATAGCTTGTGAAGTGGTCAATGTAGGTGTAGGGCTTGAATGTTGTTCTTGGGTTTTTAGCCTTCTAGGCCTTCCTACATTTCTCCTTGAGTTAATACTGCTAAATCCCTCATCTACTAAAAACTTTTCCCATGTGGTTATTTTATTTCTTAGATGATAAATCACTAGTATTTTAATCAAACCTATGTGATAGAGATTATGAAGATAAGAGCCTAGGGTTTTCTTTATTTTTTGAGACATTTACAACAAATATTTATGAAGGAAAAATGGTAGATTCATAGGTTTAGAGCCAAAGATGTGAGCTATAAACCTCATCTGGTATTTATGCATAGTATAAAACCTACCCTCATAGATTATGTAATGTTGTATAGTGGTAATGACATGTTTCCACTCTGGTCTAAAATATGAAATATGAATAGTAGGGGTCCAACCAATATTTTCATGTTCAAGATTTAAATATAGATTTGAATTAGCTTTAAGCAAAGTTTTGTTATTCTTGTGCCAGGCCTCACCTGTAGTTGATTTTTGGGTAGCCATTGCAATGATATTCTTTGTGATCCTGAAGGTATGAGACCCAAACTTTACCTTTTATCCATCAAATGTCTCAGCAAATTCCTTAGCCACTGCCACATTTTCACCTGAAAACTTCCTTAAAAACCGATACCAGCGTGCTGCTTTGAACTGGATCTTAGCACGATGGTAAAAAAACGGGTATTAGCCAGCTCTAAATAGTTCACCTTACCTTCTTTGCCCATGTTTTTAACATTTAACCTAACCACAAGTGCACACCTATAAAACGAGGAGCATAAACCCTCCACGAATCCCTAACTGTTGGCACTTGGTAATAAATTGTTTTACTGGAAGCTAAAAACGTTTTGTTGTATCTGTCACAAGTGTAAACGGAGACAGAGCTCTGCATGCCATAAAACTTGGTGAGAGGGAATGACACGAACCCAAAATGATTTAAACTCTGTTGCCAACTCATTTCACTGAAATTTTCACTCCATCGCATTTTTTTAATAATAGCTATTCGTACTTCACTTTAATAAATTTCACCTTCAATGAGTAGAAATAGATTTGAGTAGCCTTAGAAAATAAATAGCCAACATTTTTTAATGAATCTTCCAATGATAAATATCCACCTTTCATATGAGTAACACCTCTTGTTCTACTAGACCTTCACTATTCAAAGAGCAGCTTTTGTTTCACCTTAGTAATGCTTCTTTTATCTCCTTGTAAAAATTTTGCAGGTAATAGCTACTTTTTTAAAAAAGATAGCTATTCATGTGTCGCTTATAAAACCAGAACTCTGAAGAAAATAGTTTCCTCTCTAGGAAAGGGTAGCTACTCTAGTTTCATTCCTAACACAACCTTTAGCTACTCTAGTGTCAAGTTAAACCCATGACCTTAACTACTGAAATAAGTTAAAAGACTTATTAAAGGAAAATTTACAAATAAATTTTAACCCTCCAGGGCTCTCAACCATAGGTTAGGAGATAAGAGAGGATCAAAGACACAAATTACAGTGGTGACCAGGCTTTGATTTTTTTTTTTGAAAAAAATGCAGTGCTAACAGGATGGAAAAACATTTTTCGCAACCCATTCTGGAATAGCTAAAGACAGTCAAGGCACAATTGTTGAAGATATCATTACATAATATTTACAGAGAATTTGAGGCAGATGCTAATGGATTGTATAAAGAGGGCTTGTTGATGACGCAAAACTATGGTATATCATGGGAAAGCAGGTATGTTGTAAGCCTCCATGAGAGGTTATCACAAGAACTGGGCCTATGACTTTATATATATATATATATATATATATATATATATATAGAGAGAGAGAGAGAGAGAGAGAGAGCTCAGTCAAGTATTTTCTTGTGATTTCATTCTTCATTCCCTCCGATCCACCTCATTTAGTATGATTTCAAAATTTTGTACAAACTTTGTCAGTTGATAGGTACTCCAATAATAAATTGAGCACAACAACATTAACACTTGCAGATTCAACATGATGATTAGAAAAGTTGGCATGAGTCCTTCCTTTTATTAATTTTTACTTCTTTTGAGGCATGTGAACTAGCCGTTTAGGTTGACACTAAGTAGCACCAGTAAAACTACTGAATTTACACCATATGCAAATAATAAACACCATGGACGACAAAATAATTGCCTCTTTTATTATTCGAAGCATCCATTGTATTTGTATATTGTTCATAAACATCAAAATTTTAATAATGGGATTGAAGAAACATCTTGCGCAAAGAAATAATTAGATCATACTAGCAGTACAAGAGTCTTCAAATTATTAATGACACCATTGTGGAGAGATGCAGATAATGGCCATTTAATACATTACTCAATCTTGACGGAATATAAAATTTTGAATGATTGGTTTCTTGTAAATGTACTCCACAACATGTTATAATGTGATATGTGTATGTAAATATTTTCTCAAGCTCCACACAAGAGAAGGTTTGAGAACTAACGAAGAATATTTATGATGTTACTTGTTTACAGATTTGAGAAAGCCTCAACGATTACAGTCAAAATCTGGAATTTTTGTTTCCTAGTAGAATGTGAGACATGCTTGGATTCATATAGCACTTCAATTATTGTTTGGATATATGTAAGTGTGAATGAATAAAATATTTATATCATTGTTCTACATTGGATTCCCATTCTCTCTAAGTTATCAAAGGAAATTTAAAACTTGATTAGACTGAGGTACAACATATTACATTCCAAAAATTTAACCTTACATGGAAGTGGACTACACTTGTTTAATACTTCCACACATTTTGAGGTCATGCTAATAGAAATGCCAATGTTGTTGGATACACTGGCATTGGTTAGTTTTAAAAAATTTCTCTTTTTCAAATATGTTGTTTTCATGAAGCAATATTTCAAACTAAGAGGATAAATACTTGGCATGCCTAGGACATAGTGGTGTTATTTATTGCCTGTATTTGTGATTTATTAGTATTCCACCACTAATAAATCCATTTTTAGTTGTCCATTTATTAGTATATTACAACAATGAATTGTTAAAGGAAAAGGATTCTAGTTTGTTTGAACATCATAAATTGGAAGGAAACTTACCTTTGAATTAGAAAAAATGGAATATATTCTAAAAAAATATGTTTTCTATTCAAATACAGGACTGTTTCATGATCATTAAAAAAAAAACAGTCATGATAATAAGCAATGATTTTCGACACGATGAATTACAAAACTCTTCAATTTGAAAACATGTTAGCATATTGAGTTGTGTACATCACAGAAAAATGAATGAGTAACATTAAGTTTGTTTTGAATATTTGTAGAATCATTTCAGAGATTCTAAATGGAAATTGCATGTGCTAATCTTGCTCAATTAATTACATGAAAAATAAGGGGCATACATAATTTGTTGGCTTATGGGAATTGAATTAGTTTTCCCCTAGAATAGTACCTTGATAATTTAATATTACTATATTGAAACTATATTCCCGGTTAGTATCGCAATTTAAAAAATATTGTCTTGTTATATTTTAGTTTCTTGTTGTAATCTTATGTCAGCAATACTTTGCTCCACCCATTAGATTTATACTAACCAGTTTTATTATTTAAGTGTCACTGCTTCTTAGAGATAACTAGAGGAAATTATACAATTACAAAAGTGGGGCATGAGACATTTTTATTAGAAATTGATAGCTATGTTGTGTTTATTTGTGACATTTTATTTTCTTTGTTTATACAGGTCATCTAGCCACATAGTGGCCACTATTTCCCAATTGAAGAAAACTTGTTAGAGATTGTTGCTTTTATGGGGAAAAATGGAATTAAAAATATTGTTGATGTTGAGGTATATATTGTATAAATCCTTTATAGTATATTTTATTTTATATTCTAATGTTCATCGACTTTCATGTCTTATAATTTGCATTGTATCTTCTTCTTTTTTTCAGAAAAAATAACTTAGTATTGATGGTAAGAAGAAGGGATTGAAGAAAGAGGAGAACAATAACACTAGAGTGACAAAATGAAGATTAGAGAGAGAGAAGAGAACTATTCTAGTGGTACCCGTAGAACTAATATCCCACATAAGACACACACATAGAGACTGATGGTTAAGTCTTCAGAGTTTGTGAATTCACTTGCAATGCCTTGCCAAGAAAATGATAATGTTTTGAAGTGATGAAACAATATATGATGTGTAAATTGTACTCCAACCAATATTAAGTTGGAAAATCATATTTTAATACTTGATATTTTAGATAATATAATTTTTTACTTGATGAAAGAGATTTTTACCTTGCCCCTTACCTTTTTTGGTCTCCTTCTCAACCTTTGGAGATTCGGTGGAGTGCTAATAGAAGCTACCATTTATAAGCAGCTTGTGATTCACTAATGTACTTGGTGAACACATGAACATACATTTGTTTTTCAATTAATGATCTTAGTCAAGAAATGTTTAAGCCAACCAAACTCTATTAGAAGGAAACCAAAAATGTGTTGAGATACCTCAAATGTACCACTTGGTTTGGTCTTTGGTACATGCAGACAGAGGGAGTGAGGCTTCAAAGCTTCACAGATACATATTGGGCAGGGATTCCATCTAATAGGAAGAGCACATTAGGGATCATCTTTAGTATTAGGTCAGCAACACTTTCCTGGTACAGTAGGAAGAAGAGATCAGTTGCATTCAGTTAAGCATAAGCAGAGTACATAGTTTCTAGTCACACAACTTGCGAGGCTATCTTGATGAGGAAAATCCTTGTTGGGTTCTTTTGTCAGCACATGGATCCGACATTGATTTACTGTGATAACCATAGTTTTATAAAAATCTCGGCCAATCTAGTTTTTCATGATAAGTCAAAGCATATCGAAATCTAGTACCACCATATTAGAGATTGTGTACAAGGGAGGATTTTTATGTTAGAGTACATTCCTAAAGAGGAGCAGGATGCATACATCTTGACGAAGACAATTTCAAGAGGAAAATTAAAGTTCCATAGAGGTAGGATCAGGGTATAATATCATCCATTTCTTGTTGAGAGGGAGTGTTGAAAATGGAAAAAATAAAAGGTTCTAATTTAATTTTCCCTTGAATTAAATTAGAATAAAATTGTAATTCCACATCACATGAAATCTTGTATGAGTTAACTAGGTTAGAATGAGTTATAAAGTTGGTTCATTTAATTCAATTTGAGGGTTAAACTAGAGGCATGTAGAGCATCCCCTACATTATAGGAGCCCTGGTTGAGTTTATTTTGAGTTGTAATTAATTAACTCAGTTTATCTCAGTTAAAGAAAGTTTAACTAGATCTAACTTGATGGAGGAACTAGTGAGAGGTCTTATGTAGAAATTTACAGGGTAAGTTACTTCGATCAAACACCAAAGGTCCCCGCTCACAAATAGATCACATATCAGTACACCAGTATTTTACGTGTTTAAAACCCTCAAAGAGGGAAACAATCCATGGCCTAAACCAAAGCGACCACTTCAGGAAATTTATTAATATAAAGAAAGAAAATTTACATAAGCTTCTCTCATGAACAGTTATTGGACAAATGACCCTCCATGATCTTTAAATAGAGATCATAGACCAATTAGGTGTCAAGCCATGGATCAAGTGTCAATAATACCGAGGAGAGGGTGAATCGTCAGATCACTACATATCATGACCGTTAGATTATAATTTACAAATGTACATAGTAAAGAAACACACTTTACCTAACGCTATGCTAGACCAAGTTATACTTAACTATTTTCTATGTGTCGGAATATCCTAACATCCCCCGTTAAGAAAAAATTGGGATAGGATTCAAGTATTTACAAAGGTGACACAAAAGCAGACTATTTCCTATGTGACTAAATATCCTAACATCCCCCCCTAAGAACAACTTGGGATAGGATTGAAGGATTTACAAAGGTGAAACAATAGGAGAAGGAAGGATAAAGCCTATCCCCCCTTAATGATAACTTTCCTGAAATCATAGCATAGATCGAAGCTTGGTAAACTTCACTTCTGTGAGATCCTTTGTAAATATATCGGCAACTTGATAATTGGCTGAAAAATATTGCACTTCAGGAACACGATTATGAATGAGCTTTCTGATGAAGTGTCTGTGGAGCTCAATGTGTTTCATACGCTAATTTTGAATTGGATCTTTGCATATCTGAATGGCACTCTGATTATCAAACCAAAGTGTAGTTGGATGTTGCTGATGAAGACCAAATTCGGTCAGGATCTGACGAAGCCACATGGCTTCCCTGCTGGCTTCAACTGCACCACGATAATCTGCTTATGCTGAAGAGAGAGAGATGATACTTTTTTTCTTACAATACCATGTAATAGGTCCTGAACCAAGAGTGAATACATAGCCTACAGTAGACTTTCGATCATTAGGGTCACCAACCCAATCAGATTCAGTGAAACCAATCAACAAGGGAGATGCTCCTACACTATAATGAATCCCGAACTGAACTATACCTTGAATATATCGAAGTATTATTTTAGCTTCTTTCCAGTGACTTTCATGAGGTTGGTGCATAAACTGAACAACAATACCAACGAAAAAGGAAAGTTCAGGATGGTTATGGGTTAGATACCGAAGTTTAACAACAAGTTGACGGTATAAGGTAGCATCAACTTCGAGTGTAGTACAAGTGACTGAAAGGGAGAAGGGGTTGGCTTACAATCTTCCATGTGAAAGTGGCATAGAAGATCATAAGCATACTTGGATTGAGAAAGGGCAATACCTTCTTTGGATTGCAAGACTTGAAGACCAAGGAAATAATGCAACTGTCCTAAGTCTGTTATTTCAAACTTATTTTCGAGGCTAGAATTCACATGATTTATATGGTTGGGATCACTACCAGTAAGGATAATATCATTAACATAAATAACAAGGATGATGAATGAGTTACCCACTTTCTTGGTGTAGACAGTGTTGTCAGAATGACCCCTAGAAAATCCATTATCTAAGAGAAAGCTATCCATTTTGGCATACCAGGCCCGAGGAGCTTGTTTGACACCATAGAGAGACTTCCTAAGGTGACAAACAAGGCCAGGGGGTTGTTACATGTAGATTTATTCATGCAAATCTCCATGTAAGAAGGCAGATTTAACATCCATCTAATGGACTTCCCATTTAAAGGAGGCAGCAAGGAAAAGAAAAAAGTAGATAGAATTCATTTTGGCAACAGGGGAGAAGGTTTCAGTAAAGTCAATGCCTTCAACTTCTAAAAATAATTTAGCAACAAGACGAGCTTTATGTTTATCCACTTTTCCATCTGGTCAAAAATTTGTTTTGTAAACCCATTTGCATCTGACAATTTTTCTTCCCTTTGGAATAGGAATAAGATCCCAAGTATCGTTTGCTAATAAGGAACGATATTATTCATTTGTAGCTTCATCCCAATCTGGATGGCCTAAAGCTACTTCAAAGGTGTCTGAACTGGGATTTCAGGAACTTGAGTCAATAAGAAATAGGCTCTTTCGAAATGAGAACATGTATGACGTTGATCTATAGGGTTACCTGCAAGAGAACATGTTGCATCCCGAGTAGAGCGGACCCATCTTGGAAGCTGTGGATCTGAAGCAATATCTTGAGGAGGTGGAGGAATATTTTCATCCTCGCTGTCATAATCTGAACTAGAAGGAATGGTGTCAAAAATAGAAGAGATAGAGAGAGGTGGCACATATGTCAAATCAAGCTCACAGGCCAAAGGTGGCACACCTTCTAAACTAGGCTCGCAGGCCAAAGGTGGCACACTCGCTAAACTAGGCTCGCAAGCCAATATATTTTCATAAAAATTTTCATCTCTTATAATGATTATATTTTTGTATTTTGGTTGAAGAAGTATATATCCTTTGACATCTTCATAATATCCAAAAAAATGCATTTTTCACTCTTAGGTTCTAAGGCTTTATGTTTCACATATGGAATATGGTGTCAAGATTTACTTCCAGAAACACGAAAGTGACTTACATCTGGTTTGATTGAGCTCCAAGCTTCTTCTAGAGTTATATTCCTTAAAACCTTAGTAGGACTGTGATTTACTATGTAATTTGCACAGTTAATTTCTTATTCCCAAAAATTAATACTAAGTCCTTTAGATTGAAGAATACAATTAGCCATTTCTTTTAAGGTGTGATTCTTCCTTTTAGCTACACCATTTTGTTGTGGAGTATATGGACAAATATGTTTCAATTGAATGCCATGCTTAGTGAAAATTTTCATAAATTTGTTGTTAACATATTATCCTCCATTGTCTTATCTTAACTTAAGAATTTGATGTCTAGATTGTCTCTCAACAAAGGCCTTAAGGCCAAGAACATGTTAAAACTTCACTCTTAAGTTTTAATAAGTACACCCAAGTGCGTCTGGAAAAATCATCAATGAAAGCTAAGAATTATTTGCAGCTAGAGAAATAAAAAACTGGAAGTGGACCACATAAATCACTGTGCACAAGCTGTAAAGGGGTTGAAGCATGCCAAGAGGCACGATTGTCAAAACTATCTCAATGATGATTTTCGAGTACAGTCACCATTATTTATTTACATAGAGTTTGAAGAGGGCGATAGTTTAAGTAACCAAATAGCTCATGCCAAAGTTTTCTCACTTTATCATTATGAGAAACAGAAATGGGGGGAAGACATGAGGACCCAAAGTTGTTAAACTTATACAACCTTGTGGAAGCATAAGCAATGCCAGTAGCTAAAATATGTTTAATATCTTTGAGGTCCTTAATTGTAACATCATGAGGTGAGGATTCTACTGTTTTCCCTTCACTTGAATGAGTTATCTAATAAACAGATAGAAGGTTGCAGGACAAGGTAGGAACACATAATACATCATTAAACTGACCATTATCTAGATGAATGGTTCCAGACCCTAAAACACTAAGATAGCTATCATCACCAACATAATTTTTTTTGGTGTTACAATCATTTAAAGAAGAAAACATGGCTTTATTTTTGGTCATCTGGTAAGAGGCTCCAGAATCAATGAGCCACTCATGAGAATGAGAAGAAGAAGACACATTTAATGCATAACCAGATCTTGATGCTTGACAACGACAAGAAGAAAGTGCCATTGCTGAAGATGAAGATGAAGAGTTCTCCAAATTGATGTGGTGCTTCTTCATTGCTGCTTCCAAGGCTTCCATCTTATTAAAACATTTGGACTCTACATGGGCATCATGATTACAAAATTTGCAATGTCCAACTGTTTTCTTATCTTTGTTTTATTTTCCTTATCAATTTGTTGAGTTGCTTTTTCAATTTGCAGTTGAAATTTCTTTAGACCCTTGTTTGGCTTAGGACCATTTTTTTTAGGATGTTTCTTCTTAGGATTATTTTGATATGGTTGCTACTAGGCTGCTAAGGCTTTCTTAGAAGAGTTTCCAATATTAATAAGACTAAGGTGTAAGATGTTGACATATTGACAAGATGATGGAGCTTAGTGAAAAGAAGTTGCCTTCACGGCGGCCCGTTGTGCTATTTTGGCGCAAAGTCTATTTTTAGACATATGGATCATGGTCTATGAGTTGCAGGATGCTATTTATGGATGATTGGTCAAGTTGGTAAAATATATGGACCTCTATTTTTAGACATTGGGCGGATTCTATTTTTAGACTACCGGGCTAAAAATAGAACAGTCAAATATTATTAACCCTTAATAATATTTAGACTATAAACATTATCTTATCCTCTTGGAGCACTTCAGTTTGATGCTTGAATGTGGTACATGCAGCTGAGAGAAGGAAATATGCTTTTCCTAAGGGTTAGTTGAGCTATTGCATGGT
Organism: Pinus albicaulis; assembly: GCA_034641835.2. Lineage (NCBI taxonomy): Eukaryota > Viridiplantae > Streptophyta > Pinopsida > Pinales > Pinaceae > Pinus > Pinus albicaulis. The sequence goes on along the minus strand of JAXQQM020083186.1, from coordinate 94,701 downwards.
TGACTTCAGTTAGAACTCATGTGGCAGATTTTGGTGGAGTTGATGAGACAGTTGGTGGAGTTGTGTTCGGTTTAACTTAGTTGAACTAGTTGTATTTAGTCTAACTGAAAAATACACTAGTGATGAGTGTTGTGAATTAATTATTAATTAATTCACTAATTATTAACTCATAAATCAACTAAAGAACACATCAGTTAACTGCAATGCATGGACAGTTCAGTGGAGACCAGTGTTAGAGGTGGGTGAAAGGGTGAGTCTACTATCAGTTGTGACTATGGCTATGCATGAGATTTGAACACACATGGATTGAGATTTCCAATGAGGATTGCGCAGTACAAGCCAGGTGGATTCGAACTTGGATCTCATCATTATTCATCTTGGATTGCGTAGTAGAGGCAGGCAGACTTGTGGAGGAGATTTGAACTTGTGACTTGTTCATCTTCCGTGCTAGTTTGTGTGTAGCATGTGAGATAGTGCTGAGAGCTGTGAGAGCTTTGTGCTATGTATTGTTACATGTTCTCTATCATTATAATATACAGATAGTTGGGGGTTTTCAGCTGTAAGATTTCCCCATTACATATTGTGTTATATGTGTGCTTGATTATGTTTTAATGTGCGCATGCGACTGCTTCTATTTCCACAAATTGATGATCAATTGTAGAAGAGGTTATGTATTATGCATGAAGCTTAAATAGTGTGTAATCAGGATAATCTCGGTGAATAATTCAGCTATTATTCAAATTTATACATGGTATCAGAGCGAAATTGATCATCGGATCTATTACAGTGATTACAATTTATTTCGGTAGACAGAGTTTGTAAGCGGGCCAGGTAGCCTCTGGATCCATCCTTTCTTTGAAAGGTGATATATCCAGTAAATGCCCCTACAGTCGATCTCTGTGCTAGAAATACTTTGTTCTCACAGATCAGAAGTGGTTGAGTTTTGAGCTGGTGGAATTCGAATTTGCAGTAGAGTTTTCTTGGTGTCGAAGTTGAAATGTCTTTCAACGGATTGCGATTGGAGTATGCCCTTGAGGGCAGCTCGAATTATGTTGCATGGAAGGACAGGATGGAGGCAATGTTAGATGACAATGGGTTGAAGGAGTTCATAGATGCTGAAGTCCCAAAGCCTACTGATGCTGCTCAAGTTGAGGCTTGGCAAAAGAAGACAGCAAAATGTCGAAGGATTCTGTTGGAGGGCGTGAAGGATCACATTGTATCTAGCCTGCATGGAAAAGCTTCTCCATACTTGATGTGGAAAGTGTTGATAGATTTATTCCAAAGCAAGAGCGACCAGAGGAAGTTGGCGCTCAAGGATAAACTCAGAAACATAAAGATGGAGAAAGGTGACAGTATGCCCAAGTACCTCACGAAGTTCACCCAATGCAGGGATGAGCTGGGAAGTGTGGGGGTGACTGTAGATGATGAGGACTTGGTGAGCTTGGCTCTCCTTGGGCTTCTGAAAATTTGGCATTCCCATCAGGACTCTGTAAATGGTCAGGAGAAATTGCCAAGATGGGAGCGACTTTGGTCGGATCTTGTGCAAGAGGAGATAAGGCGGAGTACCAGGGACGGATCTTCATCAAAGGCATCCGATGAAGAGAATTGCGCTTTGGCTACCAAAGCAAAGAAGGGGAAGAGCAAGAAAGCTTCTCAATCTAGTGCGAAAGGCAAGAAGCAGGACATGTCCAAGGTGAAGTGCTTTCACTGTCACCAACACGGACATTACGCCACTAATTGTCCACAGAAGAAGAAAAATAAGAAGGCTGCTGGGACTGCAGCTGGAGAGGCCTTAGCCTCACAGTTTGAGCTGGATTTTTCACTAATCGCATGCTTGGTATCAAGTATGATGGGATCAGTGTGGTTTCTTGACAGTGGTGCATCTTTTCACATGACAGGAGATCGAGATTTGTTCTCAGATCTGGAGGACAAAGATTTGGGTGTGCACATCGAGATGGGTGATGATGGTAGATACAAAGGGGATCCAGATTTTACATTCATTTCGAGAGGGAGTCTCAGTAAACCCTTTGTATTGAAGGAAGTGATGCATGTTCCAGGATTGAAGAAGAATCTTATCTCCGTGGCGATGTTAGAAGACAAGGGATATGATGTTGTCTTTAGCGAGGGAAAGGCTTTCCTACGTAGTAAAGACAACCGGAGAAACCCTAAGACAGGGGTTCGAGTCAAGAACCCAAATCAATTACGTAGATGGCCACCATTTATGGCATGCAAGCAAGTGTATGAGTGGTGAGCCGGGATGATGGCGAGTTGTGGCACCGGAGATTGGGCCACCTTCACCATGGAGCTTTGAAGATACTACAACAGATTTCTACTGGGCTTCCTAAAGGCACTCTTGCGCAGTCAGATCAGTGCAAGGGGTGTACCTTGGGAAAATTTGTGAAAGCCACCTTTCACGAGAAGGATAGTCGTGCCACGACGATCCTTGAGAGAATTCACACAGACGTGTGTGGACCTTTCTCAGTAGCTTCGACAACAAAGCATAGGTACTATGTGATATTTGTTGATGATTTTTCTCGTAAGTGCTGGATCTTCTTCATGCAGAAGAAGAGCGAGACATACTCAAAGTTCTGTGAGTTCAAGGCACTGGTTGAGAAAGAATCGGGGAAGCAGGTGAAGGCTCTTAGGAGGGACAATGGTGGTGAATTCATCTCTGGTAAAGTCAAGGACTTTTGCAGCGCAAAAGGAATTTGAAGAGAGCTCATAGCACCTCATAACCCACAGCAGAACGGGGTTGCTGAGCAGAAGAACATAACAATCGTGGGTGCTGCACAGGCGATGTTGCATGATCAGGACCTACCCATTCACTTGTGGGAGGAGGCATGCAATACTGTAGTATATGTGCAGAACCGTTGTCCTCACAGGATACTTGGCATGAGTACACTCGAGGAGGCGTTTTCTGGTAAGAGGCCTGATATTTCCCATTTGAGGATTTTTGGTTCACCTGTTTACATTCATGTGACGAAGGATGCCAAGAAGAAGCTGGAGCCGACTGCGGAGGTTGGGATATTTGTGGGGTACACTGATACGCCCCACAACTATCGTGTGTATTTTCCAGACAGTCGCAAGACTGTTGTGCGACGGGATATCAAATTTCAGAAGGAGAAAGCCATGCAGTGTTCGCTTGAGAGGGAGCCACACTTGCATGCAGATGAGGAGCTGTTAGTTCCTAAGGAGGAGCTTCCAGATGTGGATCAGCCACAAGAGGAAGTTCACGGAGTGGAAGAGACCACTCAGGCAGCGCCAACCATCAAAGGGCGGAAGCGCACTACAGAAGCTGAGCGACTGGCTCAAGATGCAGAGAAGGTTGTAGGACCACCTACAGCACAGCGCAGACAGAGACAGTCACCGGACTGGTACACTGGATACATGGCTCTTGTGAGCAAATGTGTCGTGACAGAGCCATCCTCTTTCGAGGAAGCCGTGGAGGACCCCGCATGGGTAGATGCCATGGTGGAAGAGTATGATTCGATTGTCAGAAACAGTGCATGGGAGATTGTCCCAAGGCCGGAGGGGAAATTAGTGGTGGGTTCGAGATGGATCTACAAAGTGAAGCAGGCAGCTGACGGGAGTGTGGAGAAGTATAAGGCAAGATTTGTTGCCCGAGGCTTTTCACAGATTGAGGGGATCGATTATGAGGAGACCTTTGCACCTGTCGCAAGGTATTCTTCCATATGGACGATTCTTGCTCTCTTAGCGCAGATGGGGTGGCACATTCATCAGATGGATGTGAAGACTGCGTTCCTCAACGGGGTGATTGAGGAGGAGGTGTACATAGAGCAGCCCGAAGGTTTCGAGATCTTCAACAGCGAGTCACATGTGTGCAGGCTCAAGAGAGCGTTGTATGGGTTGAAACAAGCACCTCGTGCTTGGTACACACGGATAGACAGTTATTTCACCGAACTTGGATTCTCCAAGAGTGAGGCGGATCTGAACATTTACCAGATTGTGGTGGAGGGTAAGTTGCTGATCATTGTACTTTATGTAGATGATTTGATTTTGACAGGTGATGAGCTGTTGATACTCTCATGCAAGGATGATCTTGCAAAAGAGTTTGAGATGAAGGACTTGGGCCTCCTTCATTATTTCCTGGGATTGGAAATTTGGCAGCGCAGTGATGGAATATTTGTTTCTCAGGGTAAGTATGCCTGGGAGATACTGGAGAAGTTCAACATGCATGGCTGCAAGCCTGTTGATACTCCTCTTCCTAGAGGTTGGAGGAAGGAGGATGCTACTTCAGCGGAGGTAGTGGATGCCACTGTTTATCGACAGTTGGTGGGGTCGCTTATGTATCTGGTCAATACATGACCCGATATATGCTATGCTGTTAACCAGCTTTCGCAAGCTATGGTTAAGCCTACCAAGCTCTTCTGGAAGGCAGGCAAGCATGTATTGCGTTATCTTAGAGGCACATCAGGATATGTCTTGTGGTATAGACAGGAGGATGAGGTGAAGCTATGTGGCTTCACGGATGCAGATTGGGCAGGGAGCCCAACAGACAGAAAGAGCACATCTGGAGGGATCTTCAGTATCGGGTCGACAATAGTTTCTTGGTACAGCAGGAAGCAGAGATCCGTGGCACTCAGTTCAGCAGAGGCTGAGTATATGGCAGCAAGCTTGGCTGCATGCGAGGCCATATGGATGAGGAAGATCCTGGTCGGGTTGTTCGGGTCACACTTGGAGCCTACCGTGATTTATTGTGATAACCAGAGTTGCATTAAACTCTCGGCTAATCCAGTATTTCATGATAGATCCAAACACATCGACATCAGGTACCATCATATCAGAGATTGTGTGCAGCGGAAAATCATGTTACTTTCATACATTCTACGAGGGGATCGTGGGATGTCGATATTCGACGAAGGCATCACCAGAGAAAACGAATACCACAAGAGGGCAAGATGGGGGTTGCAACAATCCATATCTTGTTGAGAGGGAGTGTTGAGAATGCAACAAGATGATGGAGCTCGTTGAAAAGAATTCGTCTTCACTGGGTGGGCCCGCAAAGTCTATTTTTAGACTATGTCTATTTTTAGACATATGGATCATGGTCTATGAGTTGCAGGATGCTATTTATGGATGATTGGTCAAGTTGGTAAAATAGATGGACCTCTATTTTTAGACATTGGGCGGAATCTATTTTTAGACTGCCAGTCTAAAAATAGATCAGTCGAATATTATTAGCTCTTAATAATATTTGGACTATAAACATTATCTTATCCTCTTGCAGCACTTCAGTTTGAGCTACGGATGTGGCACATGCAGCTGACAGAAGGAATTACACTATTCCTAGGGTTTAGTTGAGCTATTGCATGGTTGAATTCAGTTAGAACTCATGTGGCAGAGTTTGGTGGAGTTGATGAGACAGTTGATGGAGTTGTGTTCGGTTTAACTTAGTTGAACTAGTTGTATTTAGTCTAACTGATAAATACACTAGTGATGAGTGGTGTGAACTAATTATTAATTAATTCACTAATTATTAACTCATAAATCAACTAAAGAATACATCAGTTAATTGCAATGCATGGACAGTCTAAGGAGACCGTTGTTGGAGGTTTGTAGCGGGCAGTCTACTATCGCCTGTGACTATAGGCTGCATGAGATTGCACACATCGATCGAGATCAAGCAATGAGGATTGTGCGCATAGTTGCTGGGATTCGGTGGGAACTGATCTCATCATTATTCATCTTGGATTGCGCAGTAGAGGCAGGCTAACAGGTGGAGGAGATTTGAACTTGTGACTTGTTCATATCTGAGCTTGTGTAGTGTGTAGCATGTGAGATAGTGATGAGAGCTTGTGAGGAGCTTTGTGCTATGTATTGTTACATGTTCTCTATCATTATAATATACAGATAGTTGGGGGTTTTCAGCTGTAAGCTTTCCCCATTACATACTGTGTTGATATGTGTGCTTGATTATGTTTTAATGTGTGCATGCAACTGCTTCTAATTCCGAAAATTGATGATCAATGGTAGAAGAGGTTATGTATTATGCATGAAGCTCAAATAGTGTGTAATCAGGATAATCTCGGTGAATAACTCATCTATTATTCAAATTTCTATGATAGATTTTTTCTTGTTCTCTTATCAAAGAATCGCAAAATGCATCAAAAGAGGGGGACTTGTAGGTTGTTCCTTGGGAAATGAGGGCTTCTCTAGTGGAATGGAAGGTGAAAAAAAATATAGAGTATGCAAGGCAAAGCTTAGCAAGAATGGAATAGATAATGCTACCATCTTCCTTTTTTACCTTACACCCTTCTAAAAGAAGTCTAAGGGTCCTGAATTTTGACAAAAAGTCTTCAATAGAGGAGAAATTATTGGGGTCCAAAGTAAGCAACTCATTTTCAAGTTGGTGGGTCGTGATTTCATTTTGAATGCCAAAAGAAATATTTAGCTTTTTCATAGCTGCATCAGGGGTGTCAATTTCTTGGATATGAAATCAAAGATCTTAACCAATGGGAATTCCTATAAACCTTCATGCTTGATCTTGTTTATTTTCCCATTTAGCAGCTTTATCTCCATTGGTAGGTTTAGTTTCTTTTCCTATAACTATTCTATAAAGCCCTTTACTTCTAAGTAAGTCTATCATGTAGGATAACCATTGGACATAATTGGTGTTGTTAAGAATAATCAAGCATGCACTTTCCATTTTTTTTTTAAACTGAAGTTGAAAAGGCTGAAACTAACTACTCCAATGGAAATATCTCAAAAAATTAGGCTGGTTCAAAAAACACGGCTTGGAAAATGGCTTCCAGATGGAGAAGTTATGCCTTTTTGAAAACAATGTGTTGTAGATGCCGAATAGTTACGTGAAAGGTTGAAAGTTGATGATGAAGTTCCACTTTAAAAAAAAAAATCCCCCCCTTTTCCAAAATTAATACAATAAGCTCACAAAAAAAAAAAAAACTACTCTATGTGACCCACTTTTATAAATAAGTGAGAGTCACTTTTACATGTGCTTTTTAATAAAACCCTCTTTTTAAAACTGGCAACTTGCCAAAGGGCTTTATAAGAAAAAGAAACTTAACAAAAAAATATTTTGAAAATGAAGCTTGAGAAAGAGACTTGAACCCAAGACCTCTATTCTCATAAAATAACTTTATACCAAGTGAGCTAGTAAAAGGATTTTGTAATTGTTTGAAAGGAGGAAAGGGTTTTTTTTTTTTTTTCTCTTCAATGTTTGTGTTTTTTCCTACAAAAAAACACAAAATTCATGCAAAAAAAACAAGCCTTATGACAGAACATTAGATTTATGATTAGTCTTATCGACAACTATCTATTTTTTCACTATTTTTTATTTCCCAAAATCGCACAAATACACGGGGAAAGGGCATACGTAGAAAAAAAATCCCGTCTTCCTATTTATGATTTGCTGAGATCACACACAGTGCAGAGAAAAGAGCTTACACAGACAAGAGGGTATAGATCTGGCAATAAAAAAAAAAAAATATAAACCGAAATAAACAAAGGGAACTGAAATAAACAGATGGATTAATGAATATAACTGCAAAAAAGATAATTTATACCTCTATATCTAAAATGACATAACTTAGGCAAGCAGAAATTATTTCGCATGAAATGAAAGGGCTTCCTCACTATAATAGATGCTCCGAACACAATAGTGTATTTATCTCGGTGCGAAAGTGGTCAAAAATAGTAGATCTAGAAAATGACAATCGCATGCTGTCAAATTGGCTTCAGATTTGGATCAGCAACAGATGCGGCCCTCAAAATGGCTCTGATACCATGTAGGAATTTACAGCGTAAGTTCCTTAGATCAAACACCAAAGGTCCGCCCTCACAAATAGATCACAGATCAGTACACCAGTATTTGACGTGGTTAAAACCCTCAAAGAGGGAAACAGTCCATGGCTTGAGCCAACACGGCCACTTTAGGAAATTTATTAATATAAAGAAAGAAAATTTACATAAGATTCTCTCATAAATGGTTACCAAACAAATGACCCTCCATGCTCTTTAAATAGAGATCATGGACCAATCGGGTGTTAAGCCGCAGATCAAGTGTCGGTAATACTGAGGAGAGAGTGAACCATCGGATCACTATATATCGTGATCGTCAGATTATATGTTACAAATGTACATGGTAAAGAAACACACTTTACCTAACGCTACGCTAGACCAAGTTGTCTGAATATCCTAACATCATAGAGTGGAACTTGGACTTGAACCATAGCTAGTGATCAATCACATAACTGATAATTCACTCATAAATAACTCATGCATGTCAATTCTAAGAAACACCCAGTTGAGATTGGAGTTCAATGGCATTGTATTATCAACTGTATATTATATAATCACCAAAATTACACATATGGTGCATGCAGTCAAAGTAAGGTCCCTAATGGATTGCACATTATGGATTGGTAATTCCCCTAATTCATAGGGCCTAATTACTCAAGGAAACAGTGCAATGAAATAGGGATCCTAGAGGGCAGAAAATTAGTTAAGTGTTGAACCAGGCTTGTCTATGAATAGGTGAGACAGATAGAGATAGTGCAGATGTTTCTCAAGACTGAGAAAATAATTTTAGTATTCTCATCTTTTTTAATTATGCAATATACAAATAGTGGGGTTTTTAGCTGAGGCTTTCCCCATGAAATCTTTGTGTTGTGCGATTGAAATTATTTCTCTTTCTTGTTTGGTATTTCACAATCGTAATTTTTTTTCTGCAATTGGTAGAGTAGATTCAAGTCAATTGTTTTAGCATATTACAATTTGTAGTTTGAATCTACGTCGATTTTCTACAATCTACTGACCCAACAACCCAAGAACCCAGCAAGGATCTTCCTCGTCTAGAGAGACTCAAAATTTGCTTGGCTAGCAATCATGTACTTTGCTTCTGTTGAACTAAGAGTAACTGATCTATGTTTTATGTTGTACCAGGAAACTGCCTCTGACCCAATACGTAAGATTTTTTCTAATGTGCTCTTCCCATCAGATGGAATCCCTACCCAATCTGCATATGTGAAACCTTGAATATTCACTCCCTCTGTCTGCTTATACTAACGACTAAATTGAGTGGTACCTCTAAGGTATCTCAACACATGTTTGGTTGCCTTCCAATATATCTTGGTTGGATTAACCATTAATTGACTGAGTTAGTTAACCACATAACACATGTCGAGTTATGTGTTCACCAAGTACATAAGTGAACCCTCAAGCTACCTGTAAATGGTAGCTTCTACCACTTTGCCAGAAGTATCATCTTCCTACATCCAATTCCCTGCTAGAGGAATTACCATGGGTTTGATTCTATCCATGTGAAACTTATTTACTATCTCGTTGGCATAATTTCCCTGAGATACAAACAATTCCCCATCTCTTTGCCAAATTTTAAAACCAAGGAAATAATGGAAGAGACCCATGTCTATCATCTCCAATTCTCTTGCAAAATATTCTTTACAAGATTTTATCAGCTTCTCATCACCTATTAGAATTAAATGATCAACATATAATACTATAATCAATATTTTACCTTCAACAACAATATGGTAAAGGTTTGCATCTTCTTCACTTTTGGTGAAGCCCAACCCAGTGAAATAGATGTCGATCTTGGTGTACCAAGCTCCGGATCCTTGTTTCAATCCATACAACACTCACTTGAGTCTGCACACATGTGAATCTCAGTCGAATGTCTCAAATCCTTCTCACTGCTCTATGCACACCTCTTCCTCAATCACTCATGTTGGTCTCCCGTGTTTTGATATTTTGGAAAATCAAAAGACAAGGCAACATCAGAACCAATCTTTAGAGTTCCAGGATCTAGTCCTCCTGTTCTCAGAGAGGGATCTCTCAAATTTTTGTTTGCAAAGGTTTATCTTGTGTGCTTTGAGTATTGGTTTTAGACTAGTTATTAAGTGTAGGTGTTTGTTTATTTGTTTGGTTGAATTGATACAACAGAACATGAAAGGTCTAGGAAAGATATATAGAATGGAGAAACATCTGGTTCATTGGGCAATGGAGTCAAAAAGAGGTCATAACATACTCATCAATGGATATGGGATATTAGAGGGCAAATCTAACTTGGCCACAGGATCCTTTGGTTTTGGAATGAGATGGACATAAATGATTTGGAAAGAGAAGTTTTATTCTCAAACAAAGGGAATTTGAAAGCACAATTTGAACAATAAAGAGCTTTTTGATAGACAGGGCTAACCATGAATTCTACAAATCACACCTTTAAGCAAACAATGATTTCAAAACAACTTTTAAAATGAAATCTAAGATTCGGGGAACACCCTATTTCCTCAAAGATTTTATTTCAAATGATTTAGAAAAACATAAAAGATTCACTGATAACTGCAGTCATAGAAGAGGGAACACCTAACACATCTATGATTACAACTATAAAGACCTTTGAGACAATTGTTTAAGTAAGGACAAAGGGCAAGATCAGAACAGACCTCCTTGGCTCACTATAAATAGAAAACTACAAAGGGAGACTTCAACAACAGTTTTAAAGTGGCAGCAGACAAGCAGGGAGAACCATAAATCATGCTGAAACCAGCTATTCGAACTATCAAGGAAATAAACAAGCATGAAGACTAAAGAGAGAGGTTAAAGACTCTAAAATATTTCAGCAGCAGAAAACATGAAACAGTGAAGGATGAACAGGTCTAAGGTGCTTCCAGGAGTCATTTCTTAGCCTAAAAATTTCAACCTACTGTAGTAAGAAATTATGGAACATAATGAGAATAGGGGAAAAACATTAAACAGTTTAGAATACTTCACCAACAGCCAAGCCCATGGATCCAATGATAGAGCCTTCTCAAGAACAAGCATGCAACAACATCATCAGGACTTCCAAGACTTCAATTTCTTCTTCAACTTCAACAGACTATGTATTATTTCAGAGAGTTTCAATATTACAACTAGTGATCAACCAACAACCAACCAAACCCTTTCTCATATTCTCCAGTAATATTTATAGAAGAATGAGGAGGTGAAGATGGGGTAAAATATCTTCTAAGTTCAATTAATACAGTGCACTATCTCTCGGCCTTTGAGGGGCTCAATAGAGAAGATTTTTGATATTTCCCCTGTATTAATTGGTTTACATTAACTATTAGGCTTGTTGGAAAGAGTTTGTTGACTTCAAGGCTTCTTGTTATCTTGGCAATAAATTTTGTTGACAGTTTACAATAAGTTCTTTTAGTTGGAATACTTGTTCAGCTGTATTGATGCAAAATATCTTCTGGTCTGGTAATAACTTCGGCCTCCTTTTGATTGCTTTGAGGCTGCAGGTGGCTCTGAGGTCGCTGGGGGATTCAATTAGCCCCTGATGTGGCAGCTTATGCTTTCTTTCTGATAAAACACTCACGTTTTTCTTTAAAATTTGTTTCAGTCAGAAGGATTAGGCTTTTGATAATCCGTCCTAGCCAAAATCCCCGCAAATCTGTCTTCAAACTTCTGTCCTGGTACCCTTTTGCCTTCGACACTGATATTCTCTGACTGTGCTTGATTCATGTGTTTTTTGCTGGTGTGCAGGGTTGCGCAGGGATGATATGGCATCAATGCCTCATAGGTCTTTGATGAAAACGTGAATTTGAAACCCTACGAAGGATCCTCTTTGATGAATCAGAGGCAGGAGGATCGTCACCCTCTGCTTCTAAATTTTCTTCAGAAATGGTGAGAAAACCATTTAACCTTGCAAAATATAAACAAATATTATAAAACCCTACGTGCATGGGCTAACTGCTTCAGAAGGCATGTAGAGGAAGCATGGCCGTTGGATGGCATCATCCAATGGTCAAGATTGATCGAGAGAGGTCAGAGGAGAGCGAAAGAAGGATTTGAATCAGAGCCGTTGATTGCGTGAAATCGACGGTCGGGAGTGTAGGTGCAAAGTCAAAACAGAGAAAACGGGCGATGAATTTTGGGCCGTCAATCTGCAGATCAGATCGACGGCAGAGATGACATTATCGATGCGTCGGAGCTTGGTTATCATGTGGGCATCTTTGGTGAGCGATCGTCGTCCGATGGGTGGCCTCAGATCGGATGGCACGCATCAATATCGCGTCGGGTCCACGTCCAAACTTTAACGCGCGATGGACGGCGGTTTTGCGAACGCTGCCCAGGACACGTGTCGGCCAGCGTATGGAATCGTTGTCGATCGGCAAAGACCGCCCGCGCTCAAAAAGCAGTGCGATGGATACCGCGTGGTTTTCGCGACGGTGAGTGGTTGGTGGGGACCACCGGGGAGATGGATTCCGCACCTTCCGATCTTCAGATTAGATCGACGGTGCGGAGTGATTTAAATTTCGTATCGGCGGTAATTTATAAATATAAAAAAAATGTTAAAATAATACAAAACCAAAGGTTTTACATTTCGGGCGGATATATTTAAAATTTTTAAAATGGCTTGCCGCCCGATTGCGGGGCCACAGGTTATATGGAAAACCATATGACCGGGGGATTGTGGATGAGGGCTAATAAGCATGAGGTAATGCAATAAGCGCTTAGAAGACTTAGCGCTCGGTCCTGGCACCAAGACGTATGGAAGGGCGAGTTAAAAACTTAGCCCAAGGGGGCTTAAGTCATAAACAATGTATTTTTATGGATTTTTAATGGTTTTCAAGGGGTTTTGGGGTTTTCGGTAAGGCTAAGAAAGAGTCTTAAACCTTATCAAGGGGGTTTTTAATGAAGGGAAAGGGGAAAAACATGAAAATGAGGGTTTTTCATGGGAAAAGAAAGCAAAGATGAGGTCAAATGGTGCGAGCCCATTTTGGAAGAAGGGAGAAAGAGGAAAATGGTGCTTGCAGTAGTTTTTCTTCATGTAATGACAGCAGAATTTCTGAGTTGAAAAGGAGAAAAGTAGTGACGATTATCCAAAGGATAGGATATTATCAAAAGACATTGAGCATCAGCAATTTTAGTAATGAAATTGTTTCTTGAAGGCTATCCAACATCATTTTAGCCACCAGCTGATATAACAGAATTTATAGGTGGCTAAATCACTCCATTAAGGAAATTTGTCTTTGCATCCATCTAATCTATCTTCCATCTCATTTGTGTTGAAAGTGCTATAATAGATCTAATTGAATAGTACCTTGATACTGGAGCAAAAGTCTCTTCGTAATCAATTCACTCCTCTTGAGATGTTATCACCAAAAATTGATCACCTAACCATTTCTAACTAGGTGGATTGAAGTCCACCATGTAAGACCAATTTTACCATTGTAAAATTTCTTTCACTATAAGAAATAATTTACTAAACTTAATATTATTTCTACTTAAAACAAGAAACCCCATGAGGAAGAATTTAATAACTTGTTATTTATTTAATTTTCCTCTAGGAATAGTTAATTATACCATTATTTAACTAATATTCCTTGTCAAATTTGACCCAATTATGAGAAATAATTATATTAACCATTAATTGTCTCTAGAAATAATTAATTAAATAATTATTTAGTTATTATTACTTGTTAAATTTGACTAAATTACCTAGAAATAATTAAACAAATCATTATTTGTTTATTATTCCTTAACCACATTCATGAAATGATAAATAAATCATTTATTTTTTTATTATTTCTAAATAATGGTATTTAACCAATTTAAATATATTTTCCTTCCAAAAAAACATAATAAAATATTCCAAACGGTTAGATCTAGATTATGGTTAATAATATTTTATTATTCTCCATTTTCAAGGATAACTCAATATTTTGTTATAAATAAGAGGGTTTTCCATTCTTTCTTCACTTTGATCATTCTCATTGTCGCTACCATTTTCTTTTTTCATATGAGCTCCGACTTGTGTTCACATATTTCGGGTTTCCATATCATTGAGAGAGAAAGACTCACGGAGCTAAAGCATTGAGGATATCCAAGAACCCATACCATTTGAGGGGGAGTGGTAACCACATACTTGTTTTCTTCACCATGTGTTATATAATATTGAAATTATTCTTTAAACTTGCCTTGTCTATTGGTCATTTGGAGTTACTTTTGCATTAGTTCTTATTTATTTTTTATGTTTAGCTGCCTTTGCTGCATAGATCTGGGTTTTTGTAGGATTTTTTTTAACTTTGTATTTAAGATCTAAAGGGTTGAGCAGCCATTTCCGTTGTTAGGGCTATAATTCATCCGTAGCTTAAGTAAGGTCTTTTTGGTACACTTGTCGAAATATTTTACACTAACAACTAACAAATCCACTGTTGTAATTCATATTCCTAGGTGATCATCAGCTTCAATGATTAGGGTTTTTATTCAAATGTTTTTAGTCTCTTGATGTTTTTTTATAGCCATTTTGCCTTAATTTAGTCAAAATTATAAATTCTAGAGGTTTTCAAGTGTTTTCCACGGGTAACAGGTACCATCCACACTATAGATGGCACTTTTTCCATAACCTTCCGCCCGAGAATTCAAGAGCAAAAATCATAGTTTTCAGCCCAAAAAGTGTGATTTATCATAGAAAACACATTTATCTTCCCAAAAAGTGTGATATCACCTCTTTCCATGTCAGAATCTGCATTTTGGAATCTTTTCTCAGTTTTTTCTTAAACTGTCAAGGTTTTTCGAGAGCACTGTTTTGGTTTTTTTGGCCTTTGTTTAAGACCATATTCGCCTTGTATATGCTCAGTTTGTCTCCTTGAAGTAGAACCAAACCCCCTAGGGTTTTAGTACACTTTCGCATTTTTAGGAGGAGTTTAGTTGAGTAGGTATTCTGGGATTTGCAACATTTTCAACCACTTTTTCAGGGTCTGATCCATCATTTTTTCAGATCCTTAAGATAGGTTAGTGTTTCATCCAAAACTCCCTATTGAGTTTTTTTTGGTATTTTCCCTTAGGTGTTACACCATTTTTTTGTCATCTAACCTATTATCATTAGATGGAACCAAGTACACCATGTAAGACCAATTTTACCCGAAGTAAAATTGCCTTCACTATGTTAAAACAGGAAACCCCAAAAGGAAATATTAAACAAACCTATATTTGTTTGATTTTCCTCATGGAATAATTAATTAAACCATAATTTAATTATTATTCCCATTCATGTTTAACCCAAAATCAAAGAAATTAATTAGATAAACCTTTATTTATCTTATTATTTTCTAGGAATAATTATTTAAACCTTATTTAGATAATATTCCTTGTTAAATATGACCAAATTACCCACAAATAATTAAATAAATCATTATTTATTTAATTATCTTTCAACCACTTCCTTAAATAATTAAATAAATCATTATTTATTTGATTATCTTCTAACCGCTTCCTTAAAAAGATAAATAAATCATTTATTTATTTATTTTTGACAAATTAAGGGATTTAACCCAAGTCAAATACCTTTTCCCTCCAACAAATATAATAAAATATTCCATAAAAAGTGGATCTAGATCTAGTTAACCCATGCACCAAGATCTAGAATGACCCAATATTTTGTTATAAATAGGAGGGTTTTTCCTACCATTATTCACCTTTTGTTGCCTATTAGATCACTCCGGATCTATACACTTGGTCACCATTTTCTGCCATTTGCTGTGTGAGCTCCCTTTGAGTTCCATTCTTTGTGTGGGTTTTCTACACCAACAAGAGAGAGAAATCTTAGATCTGAAGTGCTGAGGACTTCCAAGAACCCATCCCACCGAGGAGAATTGGATACGCCTTCTTGTTTTCCTCCCAGGTGCCCAATTAATATAAAAATTCTTTCAAAAATTGTTCTTGTCTTGTCTATTGGTATATGGAGCAAACCCTTGTTTTTTCTGCTTAATGTCTTTCCATGCATAGATCTGGTTTTTGTAGCTCTTTCATGTTCAACTAACCGCAGATCTGAAGATATTGGCAGCCACTTTTGTTGTTAGGGCTATTAGTTATGCGTAGCTAAAGCGGTCCTTTTTCGTACACTTCGACAAAGGATTCATACTAACATTAGGAGGTCCCTTTGTTTTTCTAGTTTTTTTACCTTTATCCCTTTTGTAGCACTTTTCCCCTCTGGTTTCTTGTTGTTTTCAACGTCATTTCCAGCAGCATAGAATCATTAGATCCCAGTCCCATCGACATTAGATCTTGTGGAAATTTTAGTGTGTTTTACGTCAATTTCAACCCCCATTTAGTCTAGTTGTTTGAGATCCTTGTTTGGGTTGGATTTATGCAAGATTAGTTGTTTGTTTTACTATCATTTCAGTTTTATTTACATTTTTCAACATTTTTTCTTTTTCAAACAATCATCTAGGATTAATTAAAATAAACACACTTATTACACACACTCACACCTAAAAAGAAGAGTGCTTGGTTTACACCACAAACCCAAGACATAAACATAATAATTTAATTAATTTTCCTCATAGAGCCTTGTTTATCACTCTTCAACCTTTCTGTGTCAGTTGTGTCTTGTCATCATTGTGCCCATAAGGCATTTGTCGTGGAGACTTCAAGGTCTTCACCCTCAGTTTCTGTTAGGACGTCTCACTTCCCCCCGTAGGTTTCAAGTTAGTCCTCCCCCAAGTCCCCATTCGAGCTCTGGTTCTTCTATTTCATTAGTTTCTTCCTCTGATTCTACTTCTTCTCAACCTCATATAATCACCATGCTAGGTGCCAGTGCATGTGTGGGAAACCAACCTAGCGGTGTCTCTGGCTCTAATCCTGGAGTCACTTCTAGCAGAACTGCTACAAGATTCATCTCAGCTACTCCTTTGATACCTTTTATGGTGGGTTTAATCCTTCCCAATTTTAGCCAGTTAATCAATGACCCCATACACCACGATGCAGGTCAGCTAGCTATGCCAAATAAGCTCCCTTTTGAGATCACTAAGTTTGAAGGAAACAATGGAGAGGACCCCACTAATCATGTCCATTCCTTTCATATGTGGTGTTCATCTAATTCCATCACCGATGACTCCATTCATCTTCGGTTGTTCCAACGCACGCTCACTGAAGAAGCTGCAAAGTGGTACATTGACCAGCCTATCGCATGTCATACCACTTTTGTGACTCTTGCTAAAAATTTTCGGTCATATTTTGAGTTACCCCTCCATTATGATACCAGTACCGAATTGTTGACCACATTCCATCAGAATTTTTCCACCCTCCTTTCTGACCATGTCCAAGAATGGCATAGAAGGAGGAGCATGTGTAGAGATTCTACATTTGATGAGCATGTATATATGGATTGGTTTCTCAGAATGCTCTTAGCCACCACAGGTAAATATGTCACATCTCATTTTCCTCAAACCGAGGAAGAAGTTCTTTATATTTCTTTAAAATATGACTTGATCTATGCCCAGTCAGGCTACGTTTATACCATTTTACTGGATCTTTATAGACCTGGTTGTGCCACTGCACTGGGGACATATCATGCTGCCAACGATATCGTTAGATCCTTTTCACACCTATCACCATATGCTCATCCTTAGATGATTTATGGTTGCCCTCAGGGGGGACTAGTTCCTACAACATCTATCCCCCTCCAAGAAACTTGTATCTTGGTCAAAGCACGTCTTATGCATTTTCCCAACCATATCAACCAATGTTAGGGCCAGCTATTACTCAACCTATTTACCAGAATGTTGCCCCAACTCGTTTTTATCCTTATGCACAACCCAGTGCTCCAGCCCCTCTGGCATCAACGCCCCCGCCTCCCACGCCGTCTCAACCTCTACTACAATAGCCACCTCCTCCTCAAGGTCAAGTGTATGCTCAGAAAATCATTACTAATCCCCCTAGTCCAAAGAAAAAGAATAAGGGGAAAGGCAACCAGAACCAACAACCATAGGGTAACCACGGTCACCAAGGTACTCAAAAAAATGCACCCCAGGGGAACCAACCCAATACCACAACCCAGCAACAGGGAAATCAACCTAAGAAGAAAAAGTTCATTCATATGAACAAGCCTTTTGCATGCTATGGTGTACATAGCCATTAGACACATGATTGTCCCCTTCTACCCTAGATGCAAGTGTCACGGGCTAGCCATAAGTGGTTCAGTATGACTACCCAGCATCCAACGCCTTTACAACTGGTGTGTGTTCACTCAACCCAGCCATCAGGACCATCTCCTTTTGCTGGTGTCTCTCCTCATCTTTAATTTTCAACCAGAAATAGTTTCCCCAAGTCTTAACAATCCAGGATTCATTGCACTAGGCCATTACCCTTCAGGTCAAATACCAATTTTAGCTCCCCCATTTGGAGTGTTTTCTAGGCCTGTTATGGCTACATTGAGTTTACTAAATTTAACCCTGGGGCTCCCAGTCTGGTGCATTAATCCTCCCACAAACACACCACTAAATCAAGTCAAAGCATATACCACTTTGACCCTGGTTAAACTAATCTCTATGACCCTTCGTTTGCTTTTATTCCACGACAACCTCAATAGGAACCCACTCTTGTTGCAAAAGCATCAGGTGAGGGGGCTTATCCAAAAAGAAGGAACCTAAGGACAAGGCTTCCCAAACAACTCTAGCTCCACCTAAGCCTATAAATCCAACACCCCTGTGTGCTTTGTGTGGTGATTTTGGGCATGCCACCAATAATTTTCTTGAACTCCCTCATCTCAAAGAGGTAGTCGACGATACGTTTCTTGAATATCACATCCTGGAGGTCCATGTTTCCTTACCTGAGTCAGCCAAGAAAAACAAATCGCTACGCATGAATCACCCTTATGCTTTGTGTGACAACTTTGGCCACTACTCTCATCATTGTCCTGGTATCAAATATTTCCACGATACTCGTCAGTCACTTTGTGACATAGAGGCCACTCGTAATGAAACCACGACTTCTTTACCTACAAATTCTAGCACCATTATTGAACCAGAATAGGAATTACATATTGTAATTCATCCTCCTGATATCGAGATAATGGATTGTATTTCCAACATTCTCTATCTGTCGTCATCCATGGGATCCTCGTTTGGATACTCTTTTGGAGTTATCCATGTTAATTCGGTCAAACCTCCTTTGACGGATACCCATGTCTCAACAACGGTATATTTTCCATATACTAGTCATTCATCACATCCTGTTTTCAATGTGCATGTGAACATTTTCTCTCATGAAGATGCTTCAGGTAGACCCTCCACATCAAGTTTTCTCGCTTCCTTGATCCCACCCATATTCCATTCATATGAATACATCATGTAATAAATTACCACATCTGATTAACCTTGGGATGATATGCACCATCATGCGTATTTCCTTCCGTAACACACCCATAATCATTATGTTGTGGAGTCCAAAGACTTCATCCATAGTGAGGTCGATTGGTGATATAACCCCTTACTTCAAACCCATGAATTTGAACCACATACACCTTGTGGCCATTGGTGAGCCCTCATATTTCACCAAGAATGTTGCAACTCCCAGGGGCTACCCTACTTTACTTTATCAACCTGCGGTTCGTACAAACTTTGAGGTGAAAGTGCTATATACATAACAGATGCATTATTTTCATGTCATCCTCTTCTGCTTCACGAAAGGGTGTTATTTCTTAAATTGTGAGAACAACTGGAAATTAAATTACTAGAAGGAAATGATAGAAAGGAAACTAAACTAAATTTATAGAATGAAATGCCAAGAATGAAACTAATTTAATTTGCAGAAAACAGATAGCAGAAAGGAAATTAATTATAAACCACACTTAACTTGGCCAAACAGCAAAATACACTCTACCTATCCTATGATCTATCTACCATACTCTTATCCATGCAACTAAACTATCCATGCCTTAATTTTAATTAAAAATAATTAATTTGCAGCTTAGAGGGAAGAAAAAGGGCTAAGAGCACTAACGGGGGGTTTAACACATGAAATGAGATTTGGAAGTGGAAAGAGGGTGTTAAACCCTTAGAAAAATTTATGATAGCATGAGAAATGGCTTTGGAGCGGATAGAGGGGGTTAAACGCTTAGGAAACCTTATTATAACGCAAGAAAGTACTTCGGAGCGAGAAGAACTCAGAAATGCAATGGCATAATGCGATGGATAGAAAAATTCGCTATGTGCGATGTCGCAATCGCAAATTCAAAAGTTTAAATGCATGGCAGTAATGACTTAACAAAATGAACTAAATGGTGTGCAGTGTGAAGTGCGAAGAGTGATGTGGCGGGTCGCGAGTCACAATATCACAAGTTTACAAGGATAGCGGTAAGGATTAACAGGAATAAAATAAATGGTGTGAAGTGCGAAGATTGATGTGGCGGGTCACGAATCACAATATCACAAGTTTACAAGGATAGTGGTAAGGATTAACTGGAATAAACTAAATGTTGCATAGTGCAAAGTGCGAAGAGTAACGTGGTGGGTCGTGAATCACCATATCACAAGTTTACAAGGATAGCGGTAAGGATTAACTGGAGTAAAATAAAATGTGTGAAGTGCAATTTGCGCTACGGTAAAGGTTGCGAGCGGTGATTTACAATGTGATAAGCTCTACAGGAAGCGATTTGTGATGTGGTAAGTTCTGCGGGATGCGATTTGCGAAGTGGTAAGTTATGCGAGATGCGATTTGCGATGTAGTAAGTTCCACAGGATGCGATGTGTGATGGGGATGACATGGCAGTGGAAAAATATAAGAGTTGCGCTTTGCAGTTTTTCAATAGCAAAGAATGAGTGGTGAGTGTTAACAGTAGAAGGTAACTAGTGCGAAGTGCGATATGCGATTTTGCAATATCGCAATTGCAAGGAATGGGAGATAAGTGTTAAGGTAATTGTTAAATTGTGTGATTGAGAAGTGCGACGTATGGTGGCGGGAGTCTCAAGGAGCAAAGGAGGAGGTTGGGTTTTCGGTGGTTTTGTATTGTTTTTCACGTGTTTTTGGTAAAAAGGGTAAGGTGGTCATGAACAGAGACAAACAGAGAAGTAAGGCTAAAGAGGTTAAGGGTGTTCAAAAGAAGGTAAGTGCAGTGCTAAGGTGAGAAGTAAAGGAGGGAAATGGAAGCGTAAGAGAAGCACTCAGAAGTGAAGCACACCTGCGGATTCATGTATGGGAAACAGACAGAAATGCAAGATGAAATAGTGAAGGAAAGGCTTGGACTTGGTAATACAAATTCTTTCTCAAACTCAAACAGAAAGAAATTTTGGCATGTGGGAAGGTATGCCCCTACTCGAACTCTATTAATTCTTATAAAGATGTAAGCGATCTTTGTACCATAAGGAATCATTTTTCCAACTAAATGTATCAGATGTACTAGGATCTTGCTGCAACTTTTGAATGAGTGTCCACATTTCTTCGTCCTTCTTCCATTCATCTCTTGCTTCGGTTATCCAATCTGGTTGGATAATAGAAATGGCACAAAGCAATGCTTCCACCTCTTCATTCTTTTTTGAGAGTGCATCTGCAACAACATTAAGCTTTCCTTTTTTGTAGATTATTTCAAAGTCATAACCCAACATCTTTGTGACCCATTTTTTCTGCTCTTATGAAGATAGTCTTTGTTCCAAAAAGTGTTTAAGACTATCATGATCATTTTTTACCTTTAAGTGTCTTCCCATTAGGTAAGTTCTCCATTTCTTTAGTGCATGCAGTATTGCTAACATTTCCTTCTCATAAATAGGTTTCTGTAAATACTTTCCTTTGATTGGATGATTTTCAAAAGCAATGGGTCTTCCTTCTTGCATTAAAACAACACCAATTCCATTTCCTGAGGCATCACATTCCACAATAAAGGTTTTTGTGAAGTCTGGCGTAGCTAAGACCGGTGCTAGACACATTGCCTCTTTAATATGTTCAAAGGCCTTAGTTGCTTTAGGAGTCCATGAAAATGCATCTTTCTTCAATAATGTTGTTAGAGGTGCTGCTATTCTCCCATAATTCTTAACAAACTTGCGATAATACCCTGTTAACCCGAGAAATCCTCGCAACTTCTTTATCGTTGTGGGGACTTTCCATTCCTTAATGGCTTTAATTTTGTTAGGGTCTACTTTAACACCCTCGTGAGATACAATATGACCCAGATATTCCACCTCTTGTACTCCAAAGAAAAATTTGGATATTTTTGCATATAATTGTTTCTCCTGCAATATTTTGAGCACCCTGTCAACATGTTCAACATGATCCTTCCAAGACTTGCTATAGATTAGTATATCATCAAAAATACTAGCACAAATTTTCTAAGGAAGGGTTTGAAAATGGAATTCATCAACCCTTGAAATGTAGAAGGTGCATTGGTAAGGCCAAAAGGCATCACCAAAAATTCATAATGACCCTCATGAGTTCGAAATTTTGTTTTTGGAATATCTTCAGTCTTCATTCTAATTTGATGATATCCTGAACGAAGATCCAACTTGGTAAAATAAATTGCTCCATGTAATTCATCCAATAATTCATCAATCACAGAATGGGAAATTTATCTTTAATGGTGAGCTTATTGAGCTCCCTATAATCCGGACACATGCGCCATGATCCATCCTTCTTGTGTACCAATACTACAGGAGCAGAGAAAGAACTTTGACTAGGTTGAATTATACCCGCCTCTAACATTTCTGCAATCATACGTTCAATTTCGCTCTTTTGGAAGTAAGGATATCTATAAGGCCCGATTTTTGGAGGAACACTTCCTGGAATCAAATGAATAGCATGATCATGATCACGAATAGGTGGGAGTCCTTTGGGAGTTTCAAACACCTTGGAATGATTGGCCAAGACTTGTTGGAGATCTGCAGAAATAGATGATTTTGATGTTGGAACTTCTAGTGAGCATAATTGTGCAATTACGCCTCGCTGTTCTTTCTTTAGAAGCTTTGTCATGACATTAGAGCTTATTATCCTTCCTGGCTTCCCCGCAATACCCCGTAATTCGACTTCCTTTCCTTATGAAAAAAATTTCAAGAAAAGTTCTTGAAAATTAAAAGCTACCGTCCCCAAAGATTGTAACCATTGTACTCCTAGTACAACATCAACACCTCCCATAGGAATGGAAAGAATTGGAATATTAAATACATATTCCCCCATGGTTAGCTTGATATTATGGCATTTTCCAGAGCAATTTATAGTTCCTCCATTTGCAACCATCACTTGACATTCTGGTGTTGGGTATAGGAAACAATTCAATTCCTTGGCTACCTTACAATGAATAAAATTATGGGTACTACCCTAATCAATCAACACTATTACCTTTTTCTTCTTGATATGTCCTTCTATCTTGAGAGTTTGAGGAGTGGTAATTCCTGCCAATGCATTACATGATATGGTTGGACTCATTTCTTCCTCTTCTAGGGCCGGTTCTTGGTGTATATCCTCTTCTTGTTCATTTTCTTCTTCCTCTTCACAATCTATGTAAAATAATTTCTTCTCAGCACACTTATGACCTTTAGTGTATTTTCTATCACAACTGTAGCAAAGCCCTTTTGCTCTTTTTTCTTCCAATTGTTGTGGTGTCAACCTCGTAGGTTGTGGAAATCTAGGCGTAGCAACACTTCCTTCTTTATAGAATTGAGTGGTAGGCTTCCTTGTCGCCATAATTTTACATTCAACTTTTCTTGCCAACCCGAATGCCTTCTCCAATGAATCAGGTTCCAAAACGCGAACTTCATGTTGGATGTTATCCTTTAAAGTGCCTATGAAGAGATCAATCCTGTGTTCCTCTGGAATATCAGTTACCCTTATATTCAATTTTTTGGAAGTCCTCAATGTGCTCCCCCACTAAACCCTTTTGTTTGAGATTTATCAATTGGCTAAAGAAGGTGTTGCTCTTTGTATCCTCATAATGTGCTATCATTTCCTCCGTAAAAATTGACCAAGTGAAAAAAAATTTACGGGAGCAAAGCCATTGATACCATACAAATGTATTTTGTTCTAAATGTAAAGTTGCAATGCGTACCTTTTGTGTGTTTTGTACGTTATGGAGATCAAAATATTGCTCCATCTGTAGTATCCATGTTACAGGATCCTTTCCATCAAACTTCCTCATATCCATCTTTGGAATATGGTGGTTCTTCCCGCCAACATTAGAGTTTATGAAATCACAATTAACATTTATTTTGTTCTCATCATGAGGTTCTTGTACTATCTTTTCACCATTAGGAAACCTTTCTTGTATAAACTTTGTCAAACCTTCCATGTCTGCTTTTAGAAAATTCTTCATGTTTTCCATTTTCTCATCGATCTTAGCTTCCATGTCATCAATCTTATCTTCCATGCCGACTTCCATGCCATCTATCTTAGCTTCCACGCCTTTCTTCAAACCATCCACCTTAGTTTCCATGCCTTTCTTCAAAACTTCCATTTCATTTTTTGTTGTTCTTTGCGAGAGCGAAATTTGTTGCACTTGCTCTTGTAATTTTGATATGTCATGTTGTCATTCTTCGTCTTCATGAGTCATAGTAGAGCCTTCTAAAGGCTTAATGGGTGTTGAATTCTTTTTAGGGGCCATTTTAGAATCCAATATTGATATCTATTCTACAATATGCCCTTGGAATCAATTCAACTTGATTCTTCAAACAAGACTTATGCAATTCAGAAAAAAAAATACACACCTTTTACTTGCTTTTCAAAAGCTCAATATTGAAATTCAATTATCTCTATAATTATAGATCATAAATATCTGAAATTCAGCCCTGTAGTAGCCCTCTAAAGCTTCTTTCAAATGCCATAGGTCTGATGTGATTTGGATTCTTCAAGGCAAAGTTATGTCCAATCTCCCACAATGACCTAATTTTGGACTGGTTCAGTATAGTGAACTTGTATGACTTGCCTCGTGTCATTGTTTCCTCCTTTGGATCTGAAATTGATAGACCAAAAACTAAAGTCCGTGTACTTGCAGAAAATTTTTACAGAATTCCAATCCGATGCTCAGAGAGAGAGATATGAAGATTTTCCCACGATCACCTCTTTGAGATGAAATTTAGAAGCCTCAAAAAGCCCTAACTTCCACAGATCATATCTCCGAAAATATTGCGAACCAATATCTAAAATTTTGCGACAATGTTCCTTAGGATTGTGCTTTCACACTTTGAAAATTTCTACTTCTAAACCTTCGTAGAAAAAAAATTATTATGAAAATACCACGATGACCTGTTTAGGTTAAATTCAAGAACCTGCAAAATGACCTAACTTGCACAGATCATATATCTAAAAATGTTGCGAACCAAGCTCTGAAATTTTGTGATGATGTTCCTCAGGATTTTGGCTTCGCACTCTAAAAAGTTTCGATTCTGAACCTTCGTAGAAAAAACGTTTTGGCAAAAATTCCACGATGACCTGTTTGGAGCAGCGAAACCCTAGTATCTCAAAGCTCTAATACCAAATGTTGTGAAACCAGCTCCAAAAAGAGAAGAAAAGAGATATCAACACCTTAGAAATAAGCCACTTCAAGGGGGCAACCTCCAATACATTATATGAATTTAAAATTCTTTGATGATTCAAAATACAAAACCTCCTTTCTATATATAGGAGTCCGTGGGGCCACAATGTAATCCTAGTCGACCTAACAATAATAATTTAAGGGCACAATAATAAAAATATGGGGGTTACAAGGGTAAAATAATAATAATAAGGGGGTTACACTAACAACAATAAGGGACTATACTAGTAATATAGGGACCTAAAATTTAGAGATATTTCTTCGATTCTTTCCTCCCCCCTTGGTGATTCTTCAATGATGATCAGGCTTATGGGAGAAATTTTTGGCTTTCTCTGATTCTTGTTAGCTCTGGAATACCTATAGGTCTGCCTTTTTCTTTTTGCGCTCAGAGGAGCTGTGGTGGCAGATATTTTTTGTAGTGAGGGGATGTGACGCTCGGTTGTGAGTCTGTATCTCGCCCACTTTCTGCTATATCTATGACTTCTATGGCCATCTCTTCTATTTTTCTTTGGCCCTTTGTCTCTCTCTCTTCTTCTTCTGGTTCTTCTTGTTTCTTCTGGTTCTACCCTAGGTTTCTTATTTATTTCTTTTTTCTTCTTAGTTCTTCTTCTTCATCTTCAAGCGATGTGTGCTTTCATCGATCCTCTCCCTCTAAAAATTGTCAATTCAATATTTTGGATGAGATGACATCTCCTTTTATTAGATGACACAGCTAAATTTGGAGTGCCAATATAGCTCCGCTCAACTCCAGTTCTATCGTAGACAATTGGTTCCTCCTCCCTGTTAATTCAAGATGGACTCTGTGTTTTCCTCCCCTCATTCTCCTTTACTCCACTGATTTAAATTTTTTCTTTTGCATCCCCAGGTTGTGTGTGCTCCCAGTTTTATTCCATCCATACCTCACAATGGTGGCTAAGTCAACTGGCCACCTTTCTGCCCCTCAAAGTCTAAGTCTCCAAATTAATTGTTTCTGACTATTATGAATGCGTAAAAAGGGGTGAGATCTTATACCTGAGTTTACCTGTTGTTTCCAAGGTGGTTACAGGAGCTAGAGGTTTGAGACAAGCCTTTTTAGATGTTGCATTCTTCACCATATTCATGTTCTCTAAGTGAACAGCTTGCTGAAGGAACTGCTAATATTTGTCTTTTAATTCTCTCTGATATGGATGTCGCATGGGGTGCTTGAGATGCCATGGGTGGAATTCTCTTTCTCCTGTAGTCTGTTATGCAGTTTCCCTTGTTGTCCTTCTTGGCATTCCATGAACAGATTTGTTTTTAAAGGAACTTCCTGATGTTTGTAGCAGTTTGTTTGTGTGCTACTTCTCGTGCTACATTGTGCTCAAGAATGGAGGAGTGTGGTGTATGGAGGTGATGGAGGAAGTTATGAATATGAATGGAGTGAATGATGAGATGGATGGTGTTGAGTCTCAATTTCGCATCTTTTCCATACACTTTTCTATACCTTTTTCACTCACCCGAGCCTCCCAAGTTGTCAATATCATTGTATGTTAATTACAAAAGAGCATCTAACATGGTTTTTAACTATATTCTTGTGTCTGCTGTTTGATTTAGATTTTGTTCATTTAGCTGCGGAATCTTGCCACTTTCCGCAGCTGCTGCAACTTTCCGCAGCCATTTTGTGAAACTCTATGTTACAGGTGTCTACAGGAGAAACGAGCCACATGGGCAAGTCAGAAATGATGTGGACATGGTTCGTGTCCTATTGGTTCGAGCAAACTCATCTAAAGAAGCCGCGGTCAAAGGCGTCCACATGGAAGTCAACCATAGAGTCTTACGGCGACAGGACTCTGTTCCGTGTCACGTAAAGGTTCATATGGCCGTTTCTGAGTTGCGGAGGACAAGTCGACATCCGTACATGGCTCCATAGTCGAATTCAAGCATCCACTTCTCATAGATTTACTTTCCAACACGGCCATGATCCTAGATCCGTGGACGTAATGGTCTACGTGTTCTTCACCAGCATAAACTTTAGGAGATAGTTATATTTCTTTTGCTATATATAACGCGTTTGCATACGCATATAGAGTTAGTCTCGATTAGTCTCTGTTATCTTTTATTAGTCTGCTTTGTAATGTAATTACGTTGCATTAGTGCCGTAATACTACCTTACTGTTATGACTGCATTTTAATATAAGAAGACTCTGTTTTCCAACTTAATTCGTACTTGAAGATCGTTGCCAAGGCTGGTGTAGAGGGCCCCTGCTCAGCTAAGGTTTTGTGCATTAGTGTATAGTTCTTATTTCATTTCTTTAAAGCTGATTGTGCCATAATCCATTCACATGTTTATACACTGCATTTTTCATGATACATATGCTTCATTTCTGTTTATAAACTTTCATGCTTTCTATTTCACTTCTGTCTTTCATGTTTTATGTTGTTAATCACTGATCAGTGCTCTTGTTTCAGGTTATAGATAGGCAGCCCGGGCATTTTTATATATTTTTGACTAATGACATGGAATTAACATTGTTCTGCTGCTAATGTGTTTTTCTTAGTTTTTGTTTAATTTCAGTACTGCTTTGTTTAATTTAGTTTTGTTCATTTGCTTCAGTAGTTAAATTTAGATATATTAAACTGCTCATAGCATCTTCAGTTGCCTCCGAAAGCCACAGCTGGACTGATGGTGAGGGATTGTATTATGAAATGTGTAGTTTAGTATTAGTTTTCTTTCTGCAAATTTAGATATACTGAACTGCTCATAACATCTTCAGTTGCCTCCAAAAGCCACAGCTGGACTGATGGTGAGGGATTGTATTATGAAATGTGTAGTTTAGTATTAGTTTTCTTTCTGCAAATTTAGATATATTGAACTGCTCATAACATCTTCAGTTGCCTCCAAAATCCATAGCTGGACTGATGGTGAGGGATTGTATTATGAAATGTGTAGTTTGGTATTAGTTTCATTTCTGCAAATTTAGATATATTAAATTGTGCATGACATCTTCAGTTACCTCCGAAAGCCACAACTAGACTGATGGTGAGGGATTGAATTATGGATGTATGATTTGATATTAGTTTACTTTCTGCAAGTTAGATATCAGTTACTCAAGTTGTTTATAGTTACTTCCGAAAATCATAGCTGGACTAATGATGAGGGATCAGAAGACAAGTTGATGTAAATTGATCTAGATTTACTTTATTGCAACTTTTGGATTTCTTTCAGCATAATTTATTTTGTGTTTAGATCGCAGCAAGAATAGTTTGGTTTCATGCTCACTAGTTCACTATTTTGATTTATTAGATTAGCAGCACCTTTTCATTTCAACAACATATTTTCATTTCCTTTCAAGTTTTGTCATTGTAATTTTCAAATTCCTTTTTAAGTTTCAAGTTGGTAAATCATTATAGAGGATATCATTTCCTTGAACAAACATAACCATACTTGTTTTCATTTTAGAATTTCCATTTCATCCTAGAAAACCAAAAACGACAAAAAGTTAAGAAATAGGTTATCTTGCACATATAGTGCGCCGCACTTCATCAGCTTACGAATCCCGGATTGACAAATTAAATGCAGCAATTTAGGATACACTAAATTGACCAAAATCGTCGGCAAGATAGAAGAAGGGAAAATAAGATGAATTCTTCCCTGTGTTTTCCAGAAACCAGTAACAACCTGCAAAACAACAAACACAGAAAAACACAATGATGCAGATGCATTTTTTTGTTTTTGTTCTTTTTATTTTTTTTTCGAAAGAAATTGGGTACCCCCCCCATGGAGGTTTTCAACCCAAAAAATTGCCTTAGGCACCTCAAAGAGGTTTTCACCCACGAATCTTTATTCTTTTCTCCATTTTTTTTTTGAGCAAGTGAGTTGCCTCCATCAAGGTTTTCAACCCACAAGCTTATTTTTTTATTTTTATTTTCTTTCAGGAGGTGTGAGAAACTATGGAGCTTCCCATCACATACACCTCTCTAGCTATTTAATTGATGAATTCTTCCCTTGACAAAGGCTTCTTGTAAATTTTAAGTCTATGACCATTGACAAACAAGGGGGTCCATTCCTCATCAATGGTCCTGATTTGAACTACGCCATTATCAAACCATATCTCCACTATTTAAGGCCCCAAGAATCTTGTCATAAGATTGCCTTTGAGGTCTTTAAACCTTGAATCATACAACAATGCCCAATCTCCTTCTTGGAAGGTATTTTCTTTGATGTTCTTGTCATGCCATACCTTCCTTTGCAGCTAAACTACCTCTGTGTGAAGAAGTTCTTACATTCTGAACTCTTCCAATCCATTTAGTTGTAGCAACCTCTATTTTTGGGAATTTTTTATATCTAGATTTAATTCATCTTCCATTATTAAAGTATTGAATTTAAACTGAACTAAAATTAGAGCTTTCTTACCATAGACTATTTCATAAGAAGTGAATCATGTTGTTGTCTTCCAAGTGGTGTTGTAGGCCCAAGTAGTTTCTACCAATCTACCTGCCCACTATCTTCTGCTGCTGCTCACAACCTTGGTGAGGATGCTCTCTAAAGCTCTGTTAGTTACTTCTACTTTTCCATTCACCTGAGGGTGATAGGCAGTAGAATTTCTATACTTAATCTTGTGCTTACTCAAAAGATTCTCAATGAGGTTAGAGGTGAACTGTGATCCCTGATCAGTGACTATTTCTCTGGGATATCCAAATTTGTAAAATAGATTCTCCCTCAGAAATTATGCTACTTTTTCTTTGGTTTCTACCTTCACTGCTTTTTATTAATCCCACTTTGTCAGGTAATCAGTGTAGACTATGATATGCTTATTTTGTCCGGATGGTGGATCAATGGGTTCAACAAAGTCCATGCCTCACTTTTCAAATGACTCAAGAGACACCTGAGGGTGTAAAGGCATTTCATCCCTTTGTGTGGGTTTCCCCATCCTTTGGAACTAGTCATACCTGCTGGTGTATCTTCTAGAATATTGGTGAAGGGTAGGCCAATAGTAACCCGCCTGAAAAAATTTGTAAGCAGTTCTCTTTGCAGCAAAGTGGCCTCCACATGGGCTGTCATGACATTCAGAGAGGATATCAAAAAATTCTTCCACCCTCACACATCTTCTTAGGATTTGATCAGGGCCTAGCTTGAACAGCTTCCCCCCAATCCATGTGAAAGGGGCACCTTTTCTGATGATTCTTCTCCTCTCCCTGAATGAAATATTAGGAGGGAGTCTTCCAACAACCATGTAGTTAGCTATATCAGCAAACCATGGTGAGAGTGATGATATGGAAAAGAGGTGTTCATCTGGCAGTTGTTCATCCACCATTTCTTCTTCACCTGAAGGGAGAACTAACCTGGACAAAAATTCTGCAACAACGTTTTCCTTTCCAGGTTTATCAACAATAGTTAAATCAAATTGCTGAAAAAGTAACAACCATCTAATTATTCTAGCATTAACATCTAGTTTGTTCATTAAATACTTGATGGTTGCATAGTCAGTGTGAACAAAGGTCTGATATCTAGTGACATAATGCCTGAATTTTTTCAATGCATGGACAATGGCCAACATCTCCTTCTCAGTAACAGTATAATTCAACTTGGCTTTGGACAAATTCTTGGTGATGAAATAAATGGCATAAGTGATTTTGTCCTCTAATTGTCCTAATGATTCCCCTACAGTTTTTTTGGATGCATCAGTGTGGGTGTGGAAAGGCAGAGTCCAATTTGGACCTCAGAGGATGGGGGCAGTAGTCAACCGCTTCTTAATGAGCTCAAAAGCCTCTTAACAAGGACCAGACCAAATAAACTCAGAATATTTGGCCAATAACCCAAATAATGGCGAGGCCATCTTGCTGAAATATTTGAGGAACCTTCTATAGTAACCAGCTAAGCCTAAGAAAATCCTAACATATTTCTTCATTTCACCAGCAGATACCCTTTTTATGATAGTGATTTTGTTCGGGTCTACTTGTATTCATTCTTGGGATATGGAGTGTCCTAATACAACCCCTGCTTTATTCAGGAATTCACACTTTTATGGGTTCAAGGGGAGATGCATCTCAATGCACCTTCTCAATACTTTAACTAAATTGGAGAGAGCTTCCTGGAAGTCATCCCCATATGGTGTGAAATCATGCATGTAAATTTCGATAGAGTCATGTACTAACTCAAAAAATATGCTAAGGAAAACTCTCTGGAAGGTGGTTGGGGTATTACATAACCCAAAGGGTAGGAATCTATAAGCAAAGGTACCCCAAGGGTAGGTGAAAGTAGTCTTATCCTAGTCTTTAGGGCTTATTTGAATCTGATTGTACCCACTGAACCCATCTAAGAAGGAAAAGAACTTCTCCCCTGCAAGGCCATCTAGGACTTGGTCTATAAAGGGAAAATGGAAATGGTCTTTTTTTATGGCTTTGTTAAGTTCTCGATAATAAACACAAATTCACCACTTCTCGTTCTTCTCTGGGACTAGGACAAGAGGAGATACCCACTCAATGTCAGATATAAGATATATGAACCCCGCATCCAATAGTTTCTACAACTCTTCTTTGACTATGTACTTTAGAGTTGGGTTCATCCTTATTTGGGGTTGTATCATAGACTTGCATCATTATTTGATGTAAATGTGATGTCTGCATACTGAAGGCTACACCCCTTTCATGTCCTTGTAATCCTAAGAAAATTCTTCAAGATTTTCTTTCAAAATATGGCATAGCTACTTCTCTTCTTTATTTGAGAGGTTTGGGTTGATTTTTAGAGATCTAGATGGGCCAAACTCGATAGCCTTGGTGATTTCATAGATTGTCTCAACTGATTGCACTTCCATCCAAGGTTGCCTTTCAAAATCTTTGACTAGGGTTTCGAGAGGAGTGTTAGTGGAGGATTGGTTTTGAATGGCATGGTCGATGAGTTCATCTTTATCAAGCCAACCCCCTCTAAGGACAGCATCTATGGTACACATAGGGGCAGTGTTATATAACTCATATTCTTCATCCTCCAACCATATAGGGAGATCATAATCAATGGAAGGCTGGGTTGGAGGATATAACACTAGCTGTTTAGACAAAGGCCCATTTTTTATAGTCATGTTTTCGGCCCGACAACTAATATAAGAATCTGCAGTGGCTAACCAAGGTCTCTCTAGGATGAGAGGATAACCATTAAACTTGGTTTTTGGCTACAAGACCATGAAATATGTAGGATACTCCCAAGAGTCAATGGTAACCATACATCCTCAACAATTCCTTCTGGAGTTACTGTGGACCGATCTACAATTTGCAGAACTTTTGTGGTTTTCCTCAAAGTCCTTAGGAGATTAAGTTTCAACATAGTTTCCTTGGTCATGATATTGATGGCAGGCCCTAAATAAATGAGAGTGTTGGGAACTATGACACCATTTACTAAGGTCCCAGTATTTTTGAAATATCACCTTCCCCAACATCAGGTCAGACAATTTTCCTACCACATTGATGGTGGGGGTATCTCTCTTCCTCCTTCCAGGTTTATTGAAGCACTTTTCTTTGATGAGCTTATTGTAGATAGGGACATCCTTAATGGATTGGACAAGTAGTATCTTTACACAAAAATTTTCGAATTCTCCTAGGAGTTCAGTCTCCTCTGGGGTGTGTTGACTAGGGTGGATCAAGCGCTTGGGAAAAGGAGGTTGTTGGATCTGAGTGTTATCTTCTTCCTTTTCCTCCTCAACTGCTACAGGTGGATATGGGGGATGGTTTTCTAGGAGCACTCTTCCCGGTCTGAGATTAACCTCCTATATCTCCATAGCATAAGCTGGATGGGATGTTTATCCATTAGGAGCATGTTGTGCATGTATTTTGTTCGAGTTTAGATTGGGCTGTGTAGGTATACGTATCCTAGGTGGAGCAACATGAGTAAGATAAGTTTGAGGTTGGGGTGGAGGCATTAGAGCAGGTAGTTTATTTTTTTGAGGCCTCCACCCTTGGGATGGATTTTTCCACTGAGGTTGTTGTGGAAAATACTACTGAAATGGTTGGTTTACTGGTTGAAGATGATATTAAGGGTCGGAAGGCCAAGTAGGAGGTGTAGACTAGGATGGAGGAGTGGGTGTGTACCAAGGTTGCATGGGTGCACTCTAATTGTTGTAATAGTAAGAGTGAGGTGCACCTTTCATACCTTGTTGATATGGCTAAGGGCCTTGAGGCCTTCTCTCATTGATGAAATAGAGTTGCTCTGGCATTGTTTCCCCATCTTGATATACAATTTTAAGTCTAGGTAAGGAGGGACACTTGTCTGTGGCATGATTCTCTTCATAGACTAAGAAAACCTCTATGACATTCAGTGGACATTCATTTCTTAGGTGTTTCCTAGTACATCTAGGACAAAATATGGCTAGTGCTCTCTCTGCTTCCTCTTGCTTCCTTTTGACATACATTGTGTTCATTTGCAAAGCAAAGGTGTGCAGCATGTCACTCTTTAAGTCCTCTAGCATGTTTCCAACCTCATGTTTTATGAAGGTGGAAGAGGAAGGGGTATTGGATGTACTTTGTCTAGCTCTGCCCTTCCTCCTAAATGCCCTAGAATGGTTCTAGAAGATAGTTTTGATTGTTTCATAGGATTTTTGGTAGATATCTCCTCCTGATAACATATTCAAGGTTTCTATCATATCTTCACTGATCCCTCGAAGAATTACAAGTTTGAGTGAGTCAGGATAAAGAGTACAGTTGGCTTTCTTATAGTTCAATTGAAACCTATGTTCATAATCCTCTAGGGATTCATCAGGCCCTAGAGTCACCCTAAATATCTCATCCTTAGTTTCCTTGGACCTACAGTAGTATTTTTACTTATTGTTGAAGGTCTCTTCCATCTGTGCCTAGGTAGTGATGTTATCCCTAAGCAGACCCATGAACCAGTGCAAGGTTACATCCTTAAGGGTGCATGGGAATAGCTTCAACTTATAATCATCATAGGTGTAGTCATAAGTCCTACATACAATATAAAATCCAAACATGAATGTGTCAGGGTCCTCATAGGTAAGTCCATGGAAGTGTGGAAGCGTTGAGGGTCTAATGTTTTTCATCTTAGTGTCCCCATCTGCCTCTCTTATGGGAAAGGCTCTCTAGGTCCTAGCCATGGTTAAGATAGGTGAAGCAGGTCCCTCAGTTGAAACAAGGTCTTCTTATTTTTTCCCAATAGGATCCTCAAAATATTCAGAAGGCTCTCCTATAGGAGGTTCAATCTCACTGCCACTGAAGAAGAGTGAAGGGTGGCTAGGAGGTGATGTGGGGGTTTTAGGTAAGTTTTCTATTTGAGTATTTCTAGTCCTACAGGGCATGAAAAGCAGCTCTTTTTTGTACTTTTTCAATATTTCTGAAGTGACATGAAAAGAAAGGAAAGTAGAAAATAATGCTAAAACAAAATCAAAATATCTACTAGACACCTCCCAGGCAACGACACCAAAAAGTGGTGAGCCCTGGTATTGCACCAAGAGTGTTGCAACTCCCAGAGGTTGCCCTACTTTACTCTATCAACCCAGGGTTCATACAAACTTTGAGGTGACAGTGCTACATACACAACATATGCATTCTATTCATGTCATCCTCTTCTACTTTAGGAAAGGGTGCTATTTCTTAAATTATAAGAACAACTGGAAAGTAAATTACTGGAAGGAAATGACATAAATAAAACTGAACTAAATTGATGGAAAGGAATGCCAACAATGAAACTAATGTAATTTGTAGAAAACAGATAGCAGAAAGGAAATTAATTATAAACCACACTTAACTTGGACAAGCGGCTAAATT
Organism: Pinus albicaulis; assembly: GCA_034641835.2. NCBI lineage: Eukaryota > Viridiplantae > Streptophyta > Pinopsida > Pinales > Pinaceae > Pinus > Pinus albicaulis. The sequence continues at coordinate 59,696 of JAXQQM020083186.1, read as the reverse complement.
CACTCTATTTATCCTATGATCTATCTACCATACTACTAGTTGAAATTATTCTTTAAACTTTCCTTGTCTATTGGTCATTTGGAGTTACTTTTGCATCAATTCTTATTTCTTTTTTCTCTTTTAGCTTCTTTTGGTGCATAGATCTGGGTTTTTGCTGGATTTGTTTTAACATTCTATTGCAAATCTAAAGGGTTGAGCAATCATTTCCATTGTTAGGGCTATAAGTCATATGTATCTTAAGTAAGGTCTTTTTGGTACACTTGCCGAAAGATTTTACACTAACATGAGAGAACCCCTTCACCACAAATATGGCCTTGTGTTTCTTGAGACTCCCATATGCTACTTGCTTCACCTTGTAGAACAACCTGGATCATGTTATCACCAGGCTAGAGAAAGTTGGGTTGTGTAAACCATAAACCTAGCATAACTATTTCGAACAAACTTTAAACTAGAAGTTAGCCCTTCCAATGAGAAAGAGCTCTCTCAAGGAAAACAATGAAATATTCCAGATGAAATTCAATTTGTAGATGCCGAACTATATTACTATTTTATGTGATTTTTTGCAGGTGGAAGAGTATAATGAAAACCACCATTATGCATGGAGTCAGTGAAATAAATTCAATTACAGACAAATTGTGTTCATGGAAACCTAGGCAAATTGGCTTAAAAATTAACTCTTAAGAAAAAACACAGGAAATGAAGGAAGTTGGAGCATTTAATCATGAATTCAAAGTAATCATATTTCCATCAAGTTTATAGCAATATAAAAAATAAGAAAAAACACATAAGCCAAGGAGAATCTCAGTTTTGAAAATGATCTGCTACAAAATGTGTATTAGCTCATGAAGAAAATATTACAAAAAGTAGTTATCTCATAACATTCATCACTCTCAAAGTGAAAAATTTCCACATATATAGAGTGAGGCCTCCTTTAGAATCCTCTTCCACTTAGGGTAGACTCAATTCTTCAGCTTTGAGACTAAATTCTAATTGACTTACAACTCATGGAGACCTTCTAGGGATATTTTTTGTTTTGCAAAGCTTGTACACAAAAAGAAGTTTATCACCATTTAAGAAATTTAACAAAATTTTCTAATGACCCTTATCAAATATAACTAAATACTGATGTGTTGGATGGTTGATGTGTTTACTGCCACGTGGAGGTTGACCTGTTGACCTGCTGAACTGGACCTCCACCAAGTCAAATTTCAAATTTTCGTGCAAATCTGGCTAGTAAACATTCTGTAAAATAAGCCTCAAAGATAAGTGAATATTTTCGAAACCCTAATGGTTTTGAAACAAATGAGAGAGGCTTTCGTATATGAGCGCATTTTAAATAAAAACCTCCTTCATATTTAAAAAATTCCTTTCCATTTGGTCAAAAATTGAGCTTGAAGTTTACTACTAAAAAAATCATTTCCAGAATTTCCGTAGCAAAAATTTAGTAGAAAATGCAAAAAGCACTCTCCTGCAAGTTATCTGATTCTTCTTACTATTCTAAGGTCTTAATGAGTGTGTATAAGCTAAAAATATTATTTGAACACTCCCTTATCTCAAAATTTCACTTACATGTTTATCAATGATATGCTACAACAGTGTCGTAGCAAAACTTGGTAGCAAGTTTGGTAGCAAATTACAAAAAAAACATCTCCCCTACCTTTTTTATTTCTCTGCAAGTTTTGAGGTCATCACTTATGTTTTTAAGCTAAACACATGCCATTAGAACTCCTCAAGCTAATATTTTTACTTGTATTCTCCTCCATGATAAGTTTAAGGAACTTTCGTAGCAAATACTTTGTTTTTATAATTGGAGTTGCTGTGAAAGTGTGTTGAACTGTCAAATTGCTAATCATGACAAAATGAGCCTAAGGCACATGAAAATGGATTTCAAACTTGATGATTAACCCCACATAAACTCAAAATGACCCTACAAACTAAATATATGACCCAAAATACTTTTGTACATGTGATTTTATTTTGAGAAAATTCAAAACCCTAACTATTTTAACCAATTGACTCAATGACTAATTCTAAGTGTTATCTTGGATAACAGATCCCACAAGTGACTTTTCCTCTGGCCTTGGGATAACTTCCCATGTATTTTTCCTAATAATGGAGTCATAATCCTCTACCATGGCATCATCCCATACTATTTTTTTCGTTGCTTCCTCGAATGAGGATGACTCAGTGTCTACACTCTTGCTCATAAAAGCCATGTAGCCAGTGTACCGCTCTAGGGACCTCCTCTTCCTATTTTTTGATTGTGTGCTCCCACATTCTCTCAAGAATCATGCATCAATATATCAGCCTCCCTGGTGAACTTCCTTCCATCTTTAGATGTCTCTGCATGATTGGGTGCTTCCACTCTCTGCTCCTTGATTTGTGGTTGCTCCACATCTTGAGGTTATTATTTTGGAGCTAAAAGATCCTCATATGCATGCAATTGAAGCTCCCTCTCAAGGTAAATTAACATGGAATTATATTCATCAAATTTCACATCTTTATGAACAAACACCATCCTATTATATGCCAATTACACCTGATAGTTGTGAGGTGTATCAGTGTACCTCACAAATATTCCCAGCTCAGCTATTGGTTCTAGCTTTTTCTGTGCATCCTTGGAAAAATGGCAGAAAAATAATGAACCAAATATTTTAAAGTGTGCAACATCTGGTTTGTTACCTAAAAAATCTTCCTCTAGTGTAGTCATCCCTAGAATCCAATAAGGACTTATGTGTTGCACATATATTGTTGTGTTGCATGCTTCATCCTAGAAGTGCAACGATAGGCTCCGATCATGTAACATCGCTCGTGTAGCTCCCACAATAGTTATATTATTTATTTATGTAGCCCTGTTCTGTTTTGGGTTATGAGGTGCTATTTATTCTCGTCGAATTCCTTCTAAATCATACAAGTTCTTGAATTCATTCAACACATTTTCTCCACCGTTGTCGCTCCTGAGAGCATTCATTTTATTGCTTGTGTCTTTCTCAAAAAGTGCTTTGAACTCACAAAATTTTGAGAACATCTGGTATTTCTTCTACATGAAGAATATCCAACACTTGCATGAGGAATCATCTAAAAAAATCACATAATACTTGTGCTTGGCCGTGGAGGCTATCAAGAACGGTCCACGCACATATGAGTGAACTCTTTCAAGAAAGGTAACTTTGGTGTACTTCCCCAATGTACACCCTTTGCATTTATCATGATCCTCAAGTGCACCCTTGGGAAGTCTTGTATAAATATGTTGCACAATCTTCAAATTGTTGTGGTGTATATGGTCCAATCTCTATGCCATAACTCACTGATGTCTCAACTCTGCACCTTCTCTGCTTTCATGCTCGCAACACAATATTCTACATCCAATATGTAGAGGTTCTTTACCCAAAACCCATTTTTTTCACCTGTCCTGTGGCTTTGTGACGAAGGAACGTCTTTCCTTTGCTAAAAATCACATCGTAGCCATGGTCTTCCAACATAGAAATTGAAAATAAATTCTTCTTCAAACTTGGAACATACATGACATATTTCAAAGTGAGAGAAGAACCAGACTCCCTCTGAAAGGTAACAGTGTCGATGTCGGTCATGCTATACCTCCCAACATCTCCCATCTCTATGACACCATGAATGTAATGAGGGTGAAATCAAACTCGCAAAAGCTTCACCTGCCACTCCTCCTGAGGGCTTCTTGTCACCCTTCTTGTGTAGACACTTTGTGGTATAGTGTTCCATCTCGTGACGGTGAAAACATTTAATCTTTGACAATTCCTTCTTCTCACTTGCATGATCAAAATATGATTTGGAATGGGATGAATTCCCTTTCCCTTTAATTTCCTTTCTAGCCAAGGCACAATTCTACTCATCTTCATTCTTTAATGATGATGCATCTCTAGTGTTCCAGTGAATCTCTTCTTGTACCATGTCAGGCCACAAAATCTCGCACTCTGGTATTTACTGAATCCTAGTAGTTTTTCTAGCTCTTGGGAAGGCCTAGAAGTGCTAAGATCACGAGATCATCCTCAGCAACTGTTACACCAACACTTCCAAGCTCATCTTGACATTGGGTGAACTTGGTCAAGTACTTTGGTATTGTGTCGCCCTTCTCCATCTTGATTTTCTTGACCTTTTCCTTCAGTGCTAACTTCCTGTGGTCACTGTTGCTCTTAAATAAATTTGTTAAGGCCTTCCATATTGCATATGGATTTTCCTTTCCATGGATGTTCGAGAAAATATGATCTCGAACACCTTCCAATAGAATCCTTCTTTCCTTTGCTACATTCTTCTTCCAGGTCGCCAAATCTTGAGCATCAGTTGGTGCAGGCTTCGGAATATCACCATATATGAACTCCTTTAGTGCATTATCTTCCAACAATGCTTCCATCTTGTCCTTCCAAGCTATGTAATTCGAGTTTCCCTTAATGGCATACTCAAGTCTCAATCCAGAGAACGGAATCTTGATGTTGTTGCGAGTCCTGAAAAATGGATCTGCAAATTCGATTCACTTGCACTGAAGAAAATAGTATTCTTCTCTTACATAGTGATTCCTACTCTGATACAATGTAGAAAATACATGTAGATTCCAACTATTATTTGTGACACTAGTAGAAAATGAAAAATTAGTGACTAGGTGACTAAAAATGTTAGTCACCACAACTATTTTAAGTGAATTACTACTAAATTTGAACAATTTTAAGTGGCCCAGCTGAAAATGACTAACTTAAATGAATAATCTAGTCTAGGGATAAAATAAATGACTAGATAATAAGTGACCCAACTAAAAATGAATAATTTAGTCTAGGGATAAAATAAACGACTAGATAATAAGTGAACCAACTAAAAACGATTGACTTAAATGACTAATTTAGTCCATGACTAAAATATATTACTAGATAATAAGGGAAAAAATTAAAAATTATTAACGTTAATGAATAGTGTAGTCCAAGAATAAAAATATGACCAACTAGCAAGTACAAGAACTATATGATTTAGTCATTTATGCTAGTCATTTTTAATTATGTAACTACGGAAATGGAATATTGCAATTTTGATATTAAAGTGTTACATTTCACTAAATTTTGACATTGCAGATGGATTTAGAGATAAAGGGGGTCTTTGAATCCATCTGCAGTGTTAAAATTTAGAGACAAAGGGGTTACCTCCCCACATTCATGGATGTCATCCACAATAAACTTGTTAGTGTGGATTGACGCACCTTACTCAAGAGATTTAATCTAGGCATTTAATAGTGTAAAACTAGCCAAATACCCATCAACACTAATAACAAACTGTTTAGCTAACCCTTGTTTTCCATGCGAAAATACTATATGTTCTTATTCTTTGATACAAAAGTGTATGTTTAAAAATATTTTCAATGAAACAAATGTTTAAAAATATTTTCAATGAAACAAATGTTTAAAAATATAATCAAAATATTATTCACTTAAAAGAAAGGTGAAAAGCTTCTATAAAATTTATACAAACATTATATATCTTAAAAATAGCTTAAAAGATGAATTAAACTATATTTTTTCATTTTCTTATAACTTTTAAAAAATATAATTTTTTTCTTATTTTTCAAAAAGAATAAAAAATTCTCTTCAAATTGACAACTTCATAAATATTTAAAAAATTAAATACTATTCAATATCTAAACCCAAATCAAAGTGGTGGAGGGAAAAATAAATGAAAAGCTTAAAAAATGAAAGATAATTGGTATATTGCCATACAACATTTCCAAATGCATTTTTCTCTCACCGTCGCACAATTCAATTATTGGAAACCAACGCCAAGTCAGAAAGAAACCAAAAAGAGAGAGCAGAGCACATTTCACATGTCAATGTAAATATACAGCATAAAAAATCCATATGTTCCCTGGGCTTTGGAGCCATTTTATCTCTGTCTTTGGTTTTTTAACTAAAATGGAATTTAATTTGCTGAGGTTTTGAGGGTTTTTGTCCAGAGTTTTGCAGTAGAACGATGGATTTTCTGATCTATCCCTATGGCTTTACGAAGCTCTGGTGCATCAGGGTATGAAGGGTTTGGCCCGGCTTCTAGTAGAGGGTTTGAATCAAATTACTAAATGAACATCCACCTGCATCATTCATTTCTGCAATGGAAGAGTATGTTAGAGATTCCCCAAGAGCATCATCAGTCATCAATCCATAGGGAGTCGTTATGAACATCTACCTTAGGAGACTACACAATTTATTTCCTTTGCTTATATTAAACCTTATGCTCAACATGTTAGGGACGAAAAAACTGAAAATTCCAATCGATAGACATATTTTTGTTGCAGAGAACTAGGGAACTAGACATTCTTGAATTGCTAGAACAATTTCCACCTTTGCAGCAATTTCTTTATCGTCTAATGGGGTGTTAGGTATTACATAGGAGCCACCATTGTTAAATGAACAGTAACTCTGATTTTGTAGGTTGGCTACTTATTATATGTTCTTTAGAATTTTTGAGTTATATGTCATTTCAGTGTGTTTTTGGATTGAAAGAACTACATAATGTTGTGTATGGGTGAGTTCATGTAATTATCTAATTATGTGCAGCCGAAAAGAGAAGCTATATCATGTGATAGAGTATGCACTCACAGTGGTTTGTAGAATCTTCACTATTTGGTGGTTAAAATTCCTTTGTTATCTTGCATGAAGAAAGAGGTTTCACTTTATAAAGTTGATGTTGTACTTTATGATGGGGATAATTATTTGTATTTTGTACAATTTTACAGGTTTTAAGGGAGAGAATAAAACTTTATATTGAAATTAATGGTGCCACCATCAACCTCGTTGACAAGGTAGAAAATTTTATGGTTTAGTATGTTCAATTAGCATCTTAATCATCCCTGATCTATAGCTACTGATGACTGCAATTGTTTACCTGTTGTTTTTTGAAATGCAATGCCATGATGCTATTAAGGCTCTTCATATCTATAGGCGAGCTGGTAAACAGGTATAGTTGGAAATCTATTGTTCCAGAAGTGTTTTAATTGATGTTTTCAGTTTCAAACCCTATCAAAATAGTGGATATACCAGTGCTTTTTTGTTTTTTAAGGATGATAGTGATTCAACATTACTTTTTTCCAAAAACAAATTCTTCAGACTGAGATAGTTGAGCATATGGTTCATGACCTATATTTTCTTATGTTCCTTTGGGTAGAGGCATGTGGTACAATTGTCTACATCCTAAACACGTTTCCTCACTAGGTATTGAAGGACAAAACACTGAAGGAAGCTTTCATCTGTGAGAAATCCTAGGTATCACACTTTTTGTGTTGTTGTCCTGTATGTTTTCATATTTTTTAGTAGGAATAGACAGAGTTGAAGCACTGTTTGATGTTGCGGGTTCTTGGGGTTCCCATGTTTTGGCAAGGTTGGAAATAACAAAATATGAGACAACATCATACCACTTACAGACCCTAGGATCTAGCCCTCCTGGGTCCAGAGAGGGATCTCTCTATATAAGCAAAGGTTTTATGTCTTTGAAGCTCAAAATTAAGGTGTTAGGCTAGTTATAAGGCTCGAAGTTTGTTTGTTTGAGTGTATGTTTGGTTGCTGAGAATCAGGAAGGAAGGGTTCAATATAAGACAAGGCTGAGCAAAGAAGATTGAGGTGAAAGGAGAGATAATTCAAGGAACATTCAAGACCATTGGGCAATGGAGTCAGGAAAGGGTTTACTTGTTATTCAATATGCAGGCTTTCAGTTGGGCTAGTCATCTAAAGCATTGGATCTTAAAGATGATTATGTGATATGAAATGGTAAGAGAGAAAGGTGAAAGCAATGAAACCTCCAAGGTGACCTTTAGAGATCAGATCCAGGGACAGGGCTTGCCATTGAACACCTGTGATCTAAAATCCAAAGGCTAACTCTTCAGACAAAGAACATTAAAGATTTATAACACAAAGTTGAAAACCTGAGATCAGAGAGAGACTTTGAACTCTTAATTCCTCGGCCTCCAGCTTGAGGGATCTTAGAACAGTTCAATTAATTGAAAAGGATCCTAGTGAGATAAAGACAGAGTTCTAGACCTCCCAGTGTTCCCAATTCATTCAATTAAACCTCAACAAGAACATCAGAAGCACTGACCTCAATAATTCATACATCAGCTAGCAGGCAATAACATCCACTACATTGGTTAAATTAATTTAAATCAAACCTCAGATACACATATAGCATAAAAACATTAAAGGCAAGGAGAGCAGCAACACAGGGTACCTAACAAGGGTAAATCCTATGCCAAATTTCTGATGCAAGCCAGTAGAAATGCAATGAAATGAATTAAAATACAGAGATAGAAAAACATCACCAGCTTCTTTAAATCAGGATCCAAAGAAATGTGCTTGTCATATTAAGAGTAACACCATTCAAGTACAACATTGCCAACAGCTTGAAAGTTCAGTTTGAATACATCTTCCTCAGCCTATCTTGCAACTTTACACAAAGACTATGTCTCAAAAGAAACAGCTTGAAATTCTCTGATAATCGATCAACAACTTTACAATGAGTTTCTTCCTGAATTTTATAGCTGAAAGATGAGCAGAGGAGGTAGGTGAAAAACTAAATGGAGCATTAAAACTTAGAAGAGGAAGAGGGTTGAAGCCCATTCTATTTTAAATCCTGTGCATTTATCTACGGCATTCTTTGGGTGAACGAATGATATTCTTGAGGCTTCCGTTACTATGATATAGCTTACTGATGCACTCTGGCTACGATGCTACTGTATTGCTTTATGGTGAATAAACAAACGGATAAATGACTTTGAGGTGCGCCATCTTTTATGGCATAGTGTCTAGTATTGTGGAGTATTCTAGTCTGGGTGGTCGGTGGAAATCTTCTAAGGGAACACGTTAAATAAGGGAAAAATATGGGCGTTTTTTTCCTTTCACGTTAGAATGTTAGATGATCGATGCATACTGCCACGTTAGTATTTTCTGTCTTGGGGACTTAAGTGTGATCCATGATGTCTTTGATCTGGTACCTTGCCTTCAAATCATTGGATTAAGGCTCAAAATATTCAATAAAAGGCCTTAAACACTTTTTTTTCTCGCTTATACTCTTTGCCACTTCCACGCTTGCCTCTGACCATGAAATATATGCTTTAAAGGCTCTGGGGAAGACTTTACAGAGTTTAAACTATGTTCTTTTAATGCAAGTCCTATCGTTTTTCCACTGTATAAAGACTGTGTAGTCATAGCGGCTTTCACCACTTGATAACCCTGCAAAACACGAAACCTGTTAGAAAACCATGCATGGAGGTGGTGGATGTAGGGGATTCAAGAGGATGTAACGCGGCGGTGATAAAATGATGAAACGATAGTGAAAAATGCGTAAATGTGGCGCAAGCGTGACCTATAGGGTTATGGTGGAAAATGAGCGTGGTGCGTTCGGTCATGGATTTCGGTGACAAAGATCGACGTCGAAGATTAATCATGATAGGATGGTATGAAGTTGGGCGAAATGGTCTCGAAACATTAAACTTTAATGTATATCCCTAAAGTTTGGATATAGGCGGAAATATAAAGAAATGGATTGAAATGCAATGAAAATGATCGTGTGGTGGGACCCGGCATGGGTGGAGGGCGATTCATTTAGAACCGTCAAATCTCAAGAGGAGATTGACGGCTACGATTCAATCGGAAGGGAGAAATGGGAGGTTTGACAATCCATTTGAATGATGATGCAACTGTTTCATGGTCGTTGGATCTTGGATTAAATGGACGGTCGAGATTGGATCGGGGAGATTGCAATCGTAAAAGGCAGAAGGTGCTAGCGATTGAAAAATGCGATTGCGATTGGAGCAGGAGAGCGCGAGACATCAGATCTACAGGGGAATCAATGGTGGAGATTGGATCGGCGGGGGACAGAAAGAAACGACGGGAGGGGAGCAGAACAAATCTGGACCGTTGATTCTCGGGATAGATGGACGGCTGTGATATAGCCAGGGATCGCAATTGGCGGAACAAAGAGGCACCATTTAAAAGTTCCGATTGCGATTGAAAGCGAGAGTGCGATTTAGCACCAGCCGTCGGATCTGGCGGGGAGATTGACTGTTTCAAATGTAATCAGAGAGGTGGAAGGGAAAGGCGACGAGCGCGATGCGATAAGATATGGACCGTTGATCCTCGGAATGGACGGATGGTTGTGATCTGGTCGGGGAAATCGCAATCGGGGGGAAACAAGGAGCAACACGGTGGGAGTTCCGATTGCGATCAGAAACGGGAGTGCGATTGGCGCCAGGCTGTCCGATCAAAACGGCAGACCAACAGTGGAGATCGCAGCGGAGGGCTTGAAGACCAAACTCAATCGCATCGGAGATTTTCAGTTAACACAGAGATGCGCCCGTCCGCAAGTTGCGATTACGATTAGTGCTTTGAGTCCCTGCGCTTGGTTCCGGCACCTGGGCATGTGGGGAAGTGGTTGGGGCTAGGCCAAAAGGGGCTAGGCCTTAATATAAGTTAAAAAGTGGGTTTTTTCCCCCTTTTTAGTGCATTTCAAGGCCGAGAATGGGTAACGATAGAGGGAAACCAGGGGAGTTAGACCAAATAAGGGGTGAATGTAGGATTTAAAGGGGATTTTGGGGGGATTTAGAGGGTGAAAGGGGGACTTTGACAAAGGGGAAAAAAGGGTAAAATGGAGAGTTATACAGAGGTACAAGGGGCAAATAAAGGCCTTTTGGAGCACAATTCTTCATCATCAGTGAGGCTTATTGACTCAAGAACAACAGAGTGAAACAATCGAAGGGTAGGGAACATGAAGAGGCTTCAAGGATGATGTTTTTACAAGATAAATGCCAGCAGAGAGCTCATAAACAAATTAGCCCCTTGCTTACTTGTCAAGTAATCTATAAGGGAGACTGGGTGCTCCATGGGATAGCTTCTTCAAAGAGTCAAGAATTTAGAAAGTGATCTTTGGGTGTGAGCAGGATCTTGTTGGCAAACCACCTTTCTTCTTTGGTTTTTAGGCCCTTACAATTGTGAGGAAACATCGATTGGCAGAAACATCACCCACACAATCTACCTACCCATCCTACAATCCACCAACATTTTGCTACCACAACTACAGGGTGCACATTTAATGTAGCAGACCCTTTACATCATTTATTTTTATAAATAGAAAATAAACCTATTCTAAATCTACCCTTATCACTCCATGAGACCAGATTAGACTATTGGTCTCATATGTTTCTCTACCTAATCTAATATCTGTTGGGATTAGACTGTCCAGCAGATTTCTTCTCTACATTCTACAACAGAAATTTAAAAACAGTCAAACTAGGATTAGATAGTCTAGTTTGTTGTGGATCCAAGGCATAAAGACAATTGCACATGGACATAAACTTGCAAAAAACTGAAAACAAAATTTTGAAGGCTTGAAATTTGAAGTTTGAAGCATCCTTCTTCTCTTTGTGACTCAAGTTTTGAGCTTGTTAGAGTCACTTTCTTTTCTTCATCTCAGCTCTGATTTTGGGCTTGTTAGAGCTGATTCTTCTTTCTTCTTTGCTGGTCCAGGTTTTGGGCATGTTTGAACCAGCTATCTTTACTTTCTTTGGCTCAGGTTTTGATCATATTAGAGCCAATATTTTCACTTCATAGGTTCATGTTTTGAGCATGTCTGAACCTCTCCTTTTCTCTGTTTTTTTGGAACATTTTCTCTTTTTTCTTGAAAACACAACACAACAATGGTATTTACAATGGAAATGGAAACTAGAAATTGGAAATCAGCAGAAGTAGTGTTTGAGCATCCTTCCATTGACAGGACCCCCAAACAGTTCAGTACCATCTAACTCTTGTAGAAAAAAGGCATTTGGACCCACAGTGGCTTGGATGATGTAGGGACCTTGCCACAAACTGTCAAAATTGTCGTGCTTTCCTTTGTCCTCTCTCCTTGAGTCCCACTTCAAAACTTTATTTCCAATTTTGAAATCAGAGGCCTTAGTTCTTTTGTCAAATAACTTCTTTATATTTTCCTGAACTTTGATAGCTCTGTTATAGACCTCTTCCCTTGTTTGCTGGAGATGAATTGTTTGGTTTATCCTTCTCACCATACCGTCTTCTTCTGTCTGAATCTCCTGGACCAGCTTGATCACTGGCACCCCAAGGCTAGTAGGAAACACTGCTTCTGTTCCATAGACAAGCTGGTATGGTGACATGCCAATGGATTTCTTTGTTGTGAGCCTGTCAGCCCATAGGGCATGCACTAACTTGTTATGCCATGACTTTTTGTTCTCTTCTAACAGCTTTTTGATGATGGCCACTAGGCTCTTGTTTGATGATTCAGCTAAGCCATTACCTTGTGGGTAATAGGCAGTTGAATGACCGAGTGCTATTTGATACCTGTGACAAAAATCAACCATTTTCTTGGATCCAAAAGCAGCATCATTATCAGTGATTATTTTCCTTGGGCAGCCAAACCGAGAGAGGATATGACCTTCTAGGAACCTAATGATGACTGAATCTGTGGCATTCCTAGTAGGTATGGCCTCTATCCACTTAGTGAAGTAGTATGTGGCTGTTAAGATCCATTTGTGTTGTGCAGAAGAAGCAGGGTGAATTTCTCCTATGAAATCTAGGCCCCATTGCATAAAGGGACCTTCAACAGTGATGGGTTGTAGAGGTAAGAGGAGGAGTTTTCTTTTGCCTTCAAAAATCTGGCATTTGTGGCAGGAAATTACCATCTTATGGATATCATTGAAGAGTGTAGGCCAATAATAGCCAGCTCTGAGTATTTTTTTTGCAGTGGCTTTCCAGTTCAGGTGGCCTCCACACTCTCCTGCATGGAATTCTTGTTTAATCCTTTCTGCTTCAGACTCAGGCAAACATTTAAGCAATAGGCCATTTGGATTTTTCCAGTATAAGCCTTCATTCATTATGCAATAGCTTTTGGCTTTCAGATTTAAGAATCTGGCCTTGGTCTTTCATAGTTCAGGAGGGGCATTGAGGTGTGTAAGCACATACAGAATGTCAGAATACCAAGGAGAGCTCTGAAACTTCTCTTCAATAGTGGGATCAGGAAATCCCTGCTGCTCATCCAAGGTATCTACCATGTTAATGTCAAGGGCTTGTAGATTTGATTCAGCCATTAGTCGAGCTAAGCCCTGACCTTTGATCAGTTTGGTGGGTTTTATCTCAAGGTCGTACTCTAGGATCACAGCAATCCATTTGCCCCTCATCCCATCTGGGTCTTGGGACAAGATATCTTTGACCACTATGCTAGGCATGTAGGCTATGGTGTGGGAATGCAGAATGTACACCCTAAAGTCTTTCAAGGCCTTGACTAAGGCATAGGCCTATTTTTCCATTATGTTGTATTTCAAGGGTGCATCTCTCAGTGCTTTTTTGAAGAAGGAAATGGGTTGTTCCATTCCCTCTGGATTTTTTTGCAGCAGAACTACAACTACTGTATGCTCAGAGGCAAATGAAAAGATGAAAAAATCCTTTGAGAAATTTGGGTTGATTAGGACAGGAGCCTGGGTGAGTGCAAGTTTAACTGATTCAAAAGATTTCTTAGCCCCAACAGTCCACTTAACTCCAACACCTTTCTTTAACATGTTAGTCATATTCCTAAGGTGTTCAGCTAAGTTGGGGATAAACCTCCTGAGGAAGTTGATTTTCCCAATGAAGGACTGTAACTCTTTGATGTTTCTTGGGTGTGTGATTTGTAGTATTCCCTCAACTCTTTGTGGGTCTATCCTAATTCCCTTCTCAGATATGATGTGGCCAAGAAGCTTACCTTCTTGCAGCCCAAATACAGTCTTTTTAGGATTCAATGACAGACCGAACCTTCTACATTTTTCAAAGACCTTTCTCAGATGTTTCAGGTGTTCTTCTTCAGTCTTGGAGTAGACTGTTATGTCATCCAGATAGATGACAATGAAGTGCCCTATCTCATCGGAAAAAGCTATATCCATCGCTCGTTGGAAGGTTGCACCAACGTTCATCAGTCCAAAGGGCATTTTAACATACATAAAAGTACCCCATGGAGTGGTAAAGGTTGTCTTGAGTTGGTCTTCTGGGATTACTAAGACTTGGTTGTAACCTGAGAAACCATCTAGCAGGGAGATCCTCTTTGAGCCTACTACCTTCTAAAGAATTTGTTCCATTTTTGGAAAAGGGTAATTGTCTTTGAGTGAGGCTCTATTTAAATTCCTGAAATCTATGCACAATCTGATCTCACATGTTTTCTTTCTCACCGCTACAAGGTTTGAGACCCAATCAGAAAACCTCACAGGAACTATTATGCCTGCCTCGTACATTTTTTTAATCTCTTTTTCAACTGCAGGCAATTGCTTTGGATTCATTCTGCGAAGTTTTTGTCTAAAGGGCTTCTGATTTTCTTTCAAAGGTATTTTGTGTTGTATAATGTTTGTTTCATAGGCCTTTAAGTCTTCATAGCTTCAAGAAAACACGTCAATGAATTCCTTGAAAAGGTCAATGTATTTCTTTTTCATGTTTGTCAGCAAGGACTTAGCCAATTTAATCATTTTGGGTTTATTTTTAGTGCCTATGTTGCATTCTTCAACGTCAGAGTCTGCGTGTTCTATAGTGGGATTTTTTGCTACATCGTCAAAGTCAAAAAGGTCTTCTAAAGGTGCCAGACCTCGAGGTATGTTCTTATCTTTGGCCTGCAACACCTCTACTTCTTCACTATCTGCGTTTTCGCATTTTTCATTTGGATTTCCAATCTGTTCGTCCAAAGCGTTTATTTCTATGTTGCAAGGTGGTTCTTCCTTGTGTGAGGGCTCTTCACTTAGGCAGTTATCATCAGATTTCTAGTCTAAATCAGAAAATTCAAACTCGTTCCTGCCCATCAAGAAATCCTCAATTTGTTTATCGCCCTCAAAGACCTACCAATATTTTTCGTTATCCGGCACTGCGGGTCTGACTTTGGTCTGTATTATGATTTGCTGGTCGCTTGGAGTCTTAGGGTATGAACTAGCTAGGCAAGCTAATCCATTTGCAATGATGTTTTGACTCCTAGGAACAAACACTAATTTGTATTCAACAAATGTTTTCAATATATCCACGGCATCGTTCCTATATGCTCTCAACCTAGGGTGTTTGGCTGTGTATTCATCTTTCACCTGTTTTATAACCAACTCAGAGTCTCCCTGCACGGCTATCCTACAGGCTCCTATTTTCTTCAACAGATTTAAGCCTAGGATAAGAGCCTCATACTCTACAATATTGTTTGTACATTTGAAATGCAGTTTGCAGGCATGGCTCTTCGTGTAGTCACTCTCTGTGTTATGTAGCCACACCCCTGCCCCAGCAGTTCTCTTGGTGCATGACCCATCAAAGTTCATGGGGCCCATTTTTTGTTTTATCGTCATTTCCCTCCCTATCGTGGGTTTCACTGGTTTGTTGTATTACGGGTTTTGCGTTGTGCTGTGGAGGGTTTCGATGCTCGTGTGGTATATAAGTTTGTGAGGGGTGACTAACCGGTTGATTACAGTCGATTCCTTATTTGGTCTGAATCTTTGTTTCAGTGCACTGTCTAAGGGTTTCTCCTTCATTTTCCTCTAAGTCTAGAGTGGCCATTATGTTAAAATCCGTAGTCTTAAATCCTCTGTTTGCATCTATGTCTTCTGGTTCTGGCTCTCCCAAAGATTCATCGTTGCAGAAGATAAAGGAGTCCAGGTCTGTGTGTACAGAGTACAGAGGAGAATTTTCAGGCTTTTCAGGGCTACTAACCAGGAACTTCATTTGTGCCTCCCTGTACAGTCTTCTAGGTTGGCTAAAAATAGGGATTGTGGCGTATGCCCCATCCATCTGCATTGTACCCTGCAGCTTGGCTCCCCAGGACCTTGACAATAGCATGCCATACTTGGGTGGCACATCTGCCATGACAACATCCATGACCATGCACTTGGCTAGAATCTGGGTAAGGCTCACACATAAATCTTTGATTAGGCCAAGACACTTTACCCTGCTAGAATCAAATGAATATAAGTCTTTGTAAGGTCAGGTTACTTCTAGGCCTAACCTTTCCATTACTACCTTAGGCATTAAGTTGTGGGATGCTCCAGAGTCATGCATTGCATTGTGAAGGGTATTGTCATGGCTATTGAGACTGATATAAAAAGGGGGAATTACCCCTTCCTGAAACTTCCCTTCAATCTTTGGACCAAACAGAAGGGTTGGTTGATCATCACTCAGATTTACAGTGTCACTGTTCTCGCCTAGATTTAATGCTTTCAAAATTTGGCCTTTATATACATCCTGAGTGGCCAACTCAGAGAGTGGGACAGAGATTTTAATTCTTGCAATCTCACTTTCTAAATTGAAAGTGGACTGATTCTTTGGAATTCTCAACTCTGTTTTGTTAGCCACTACCTTAGGGGCTGAATCAGTGGGCTGGTTCTCACTATGTACAGTGTTTGGGATTGTTTTATCAGGAGCACTAACTGCAGTGCTAGTGCTGCTAGTTGGTTGACTTTGTTTCTCACTACTTTGGTTGTCTTCCCTTTGTTCTTCCCAGAACTCTCAACTGTTGATTTGTTGCTCTCGGCAGCTGCTTTAGAAGTTTTCTCAGGCCTTTTCTTGATAGTGACCTTAGAAGATTTGGGTTTGGAATTTTCTAGGCTCTTTTTTCTCCTAAGTTCATACTGTTCTCTGACCTGCACGATAGCATTTTCAAATCCTAACCTGTAATCCTCAGATTCTAACCATTCCTCATCCCAATATGAGGGTGAGGGCTGATCTTCTCCTGTGGAACAGTTGTGGATTGAGTTTTCTATTTCAAACATGTTTATTGTAGTTCCCTCAGACTCTTCTATGATTCCCTCATCTTCATCAAGAAATTTCTCTTGGAATGGAGGAACAACATGTTGATCTGATTCTCTTTTTCTGTTGGGAGTGGCATTGTTTCTTCTAAAGTTCTGGTTATGATTTTGGTTTCGGTTTTGGTTACTGACAGTGAAAACCATTTTTTCCATCATTTTTTGTAGCTTTTCCATGTTTTTGGATAAACGGTCATAATTAGTATTTGATGTGGAAGCTACATTGTCATCTCTATATGTTACCCTCTTCTCAGCTCTGAATCTTGCTCTTTTCTCAATTAGATTATCCTCTACGCTCACTTCTCCTTTTTGCATGTCTTCCAACGTGTTGTAATCTCTCTCCCTAAGCTGGTAGGCCATGTCAGCATCAAATCCTTCAGGATATTTTACTAGAGCCATGCCCTGGGGAGGTTTCATATGTGGAGGAAGAGCATTGTAAATGTTGTTAAATCTCGTTGAGTAATCATGGACACTCTCTCCTACGTTTCTTTTAAGGTTTATGTATTCTGCTAGGATTTGGCGAGGATTGGCCTTGACTTCCCATTTTTTTATGAAGGTCTGATATAAAGCAGGGAGTTCTTGGATACTATTAGGAGGTAGGCCTTTGAACCATTTCTTCACCTCACCTCCTAAGCTCTGGGCAAAGATTCTCATTTTGACTGAATCATCATCTATTTCCATGTAGTCAAAAGAGTCCTCCATCCTATCTGCATGGTGTTGGGCCATGGTAGACTCTTTCGCAGTGAAATGTGGGATCTTTGATTGATAATCGTTGGGTAAAGGTACCAGAGGCTGAGGTAAAACCAGAGGTGCATACCAGGGCGCCATGATGATGTTTTGAGGAGGTAGAGGGTTAGCCTGAGCAGTTGGTATATGGATGGGAGGGATATTATGACCAACAGAAGACTGTTGAGCAGATTTAGGATGACTGAGCCCCAAGTTATGAATAAAGTGAAGGTCAGGGGGTGTGGATGGAGGGGTCTCCTTGTCCCTAATGTGTTTACCACTATGAGATGGCGAACCGGGAAGCTCGAGGTCTGGTTGGTCTGGAACACTGAATGACCTATTTCTTGGTAGTCTATTCGGTAGGTATAGGTCAAAAAATGGGTCTGATAGAGCTGTAAAGTCTTCTGGAGCAGAGTTAGCTCTATGGATGTGGCTGGAAATAGTTGGTCCTTTAGGTGTAGTAGATCTCTTGAGGATGCTCTCAGGGTTGTCAACTATTTCAGGTGGGTCTGGGTTAGGGTAAGCTCTTGTATGAATGGTTCTAGAAGCCAGAATGTTGTTCTCCAACAAGGCAGCTTAACCCTACTTGTTACCTTTATTGTGGTTGATGTTGTTTTAGAGGCTAGTCTTCTTGTGGAGTCTTATGTGAAACTAAGATAATTAGCAGGCCTACTGATCACCAGTGGAGTCCTTTATCTTTAAATATCTGTGGAGTCACCAGGTGGAAGGTTTAGGATGCTTCTGGAGGGTACACTATCCACCACAGTGCTTATGAGATGTCATTTTTCAAGGATATCTTTAAAACACAGAAAAATCTAACCAGAGATTGACTAGGAGGGCTTTTACCAGATATGTCACCTCTAAAGAGTGTGAGATCTAGAGGTTACCTGGCCCTTTCTAGACTCTGTCTAAGAGTGTGGGAGAAATACAACAAATGGTAGAGAAGTTGGAATGCAAATGGAAGTGTTTCACTACCAACCTGACCAGAGTTTTTAGGTTTTCTGAGGCTCTTGTGATGTAGTATGGTGGAAAATACTCAGAAGTTCCCCAATGGAGTCACCATTATGTTGTGGTTCCCATGTTTTGGCAAGGTTGGAAATACCAAAATATGAGACAACATCAAACCACTTTCAGACCCTAGGATCTAGCCCTCCTAGGCCACAGAGGGATCTCTCTAATATTGTCAAAGGTATATGTCTTTGAAGCTCAAATTTAAGGTGTTAGGCTAGTTATAAGACTCGGAGTTTGTTTGTTTAATTGTATGTTTGGTTGCTGGGAATCAGGAAAGAAGGGTTCAATATAAGAAAAGGATGAGCAAAGAGGGTTTTAGGCAAAGGATAAATACTCAGGGAACATTCAATACCATTGGGCAATGGATTCAGGAAAGGGTTTACTTGCTATTCAATATGCAGGCTTTTAGTTGGGCTAGTCATCTAAAGCATTGGATATTAAAGATGATTGTGTGATATGAAATGGTAAGAGAGAAAGGTGAAAGAAAAGAAACCTCCAAGGTGACCTTTAGAGATCAGATCCAAGGACAGGGCTTGCCATTGAACACCTGTGATATAAAATCCAAAAGCTAACCCTTTAGACAAAGAATATTAAAGATTTATAACACAAAGTTGAAAACCTGAGATCAGAGAGATACTTTGAACTCTCAATGCTTTGGGCTCCAGTTTGAGGGATCTTAGAAAGGTTCAATTAATTGAAAAGGATCCTAGTGAGATAAATATAGAGTTATATACCTCCCAGTGTTCCCAATTCATTCAATTAAACCTTAACAAGAACATCTGAAGCACTGACCTCAATAATTCATACATCAGCTAGCAGGCAATAACATCCACTACACTAGTTAAATTAATTGAAATGAATCTTCGTCTTACATGTGAACATTAGGCAGAGGACAAGCATCGGTACCTATGGTAAATCCTATAAATTCGGGTGCAATCCAGTAAATGTAATCAGAAATGATTAAAATACATAGATAGAAAAATATATGCAGTGCTTTTAAGTAGGATCCAAAGAAATGTGCTTGTCATGTAAGAGCAACATCGATGCAGTACAAGCATTTTTGACAATTCTGACATCTGAAAGTTCGATGGGAAAACATCTTCCTCGACCCTATCTTGCAAATTTAGGAGACTATGTCTCCAAAAGAAACAACGAAATTCTACGATAATTGATCAACAACAACCTTTACAATGAGTTTTCCTCCCGGATTTTTATAGTTGAGAAAGATTAGTGGAGGAGGTAGGTGAAACACTAAATGAAGCATTAAACTCAGAAAAGAAAGAGGGCCGAAGCCTATTCTGTTTAAACTATGTGCATTTATCTCTGGCACTCTTTGGTGAAAGAATGATCTTCTTCAGGCTTCCATTTACTCCAGTATGGCTCTGATGCACTCTGGCTGCAGTACTCTGTAGTACTTTTGGTGAATAAACAAAAAGACAGATTGAGGTCTTCCATGCCACATAGCAAATGCTCTGGTAGCATAGGACTGTTCCGTCAGGGTGGAAATATTCTAAGGAACACGGTAAGTAAGGGAACAATATGGGCGCTTTGTCCTTTCACAGGTAAGAACTTTCCACTGATGTAGCTACCCTGATAGTATTGTTTTCTGTGCACTGGGCTTTCCATGTGATCCATGATGTCCTTGCGTTCAAATCATCGGATTAAGGCTCAAAATCTTCAATAACAGGCCTTAAACACTCTGTTTCCTGCTGACACTCTTTGTCGCTTCCACGCTTGCCTCTGACTGCGAAATCTATGCTTTAAAGGCTCAGGGGAAGACTTTATAGAGTTTAAAATCTGTTCTTTTAATGCAAGTCCTATCTTTTTGCCACTATATAAAGGACTGTGTACTCATGGAGGCTTTCACCACCTGATAACCCTGCAAAACACGAAACCTGTTAAGAAAACCATGCATGGAGGTGGTGGATGTAGGGGAGTCAAGAGGGTGGAAGCGTGTTGGTGATAAAATGATGAAGCAATGGTGAAAAATGCATAAATGTGGCATAAAATGTGACCTATAGGGTTATGGTGGAGAAATGAGCTTGGACCGTTAGATCATGGTCTGGTGACGAAGATCGTCGGTGGAGATTAATCCGTGGGATGACGTATGAAGTTGGGAAGAATGAATGTGAAACATTAAACTTTAATGTATATCACTAAAGTTTGGATATAGGCGGAAATATAAAGAAATGGATTGAAATGCAATGAAAATGATCGTGTGGTGGGACCCGACATGGGTGGAGGGCGATTCATTTAGAACCGTCGGATCTCAGGAGGAGATTGACGGCTACAATTCAATCGGAGGGGAGAAATGGGAGGTTTGACAATCCATTTGAACGATGGTGCGACTGGTTCATGGCCGTTGGATCTTGGATTAAATGGACAGTCGAGATTAGATCGGGGAGATCGCAATCGCAAAAGGCGGAAGGTGGTAGCGATTGAAAAATGCGATTGAGATTGGAGCGGGAGAGCGCGGGCCGTCAGATCTACTGGGGAATCAACGGTGGAGATTGGATCGGCGGGGGACAAAAAGAAACGACGGGAGGGGAGAGGAACAAATCTGGACCGTTGATTCTCGGGACGGATGGACGACTGTGACCTGGTCGGGGATCGCAATCGGGGGAACAAAGAGTGGCACCATTTAAAAGTTCCGATTGCGATCGGAAGCGGGAGTGCGATTAGCGCTGAGTCGTCCGATCCGGGTCTGGATCGACGACGGAGATTGTATCGGTGGTGAAAGAATGGGGCGACGGGACGCGACGCAACAAGATCTGGGCCGTTGATTTCCGAACAGATGGACGACTATGATCTAGTCGGGGAATTGCAATCGGGAGGAACATGGGTGACACATTACAAAAGTTCCGATTGCAATTGGGCAGGGAGTGTGATTGGCGCTCGACCGTTGGATCGGAATATCAGATCAACGGTGTAGATCACATCGCGGGTCTTCATAAAAAAACACAATCGCATCGGATTTTTTTGGTTAACACAGAGATGCGTCGGTCTGCAAGCTGCGATTGCGATTAGCGCCCGGAGCCTTTAGTGCTTGGTTCTGGGTGCCGGTTACGTGGGGAAGTGGTTCAGGGGTTGGCGGAAAAGGGGCTGGGCCCTTATATAAGTTTAAAAGTGGGTTTTTGGGCCTTTTTTAACACTTTCCAAGGCTAGGAAAAGGTAACGATAGGGGGAAAAAGGGGAAATTAGGCCGAACAAAGGGAACTTGTGGGATTTAAAGGGAATTTTGGGTATGATTTAGAGGGTAAAGGGGGACTTAGAGGGAAAAAGGAGAACTTTGACAAAGGGGGAAAAAAGGGTAAAATGGAACATTTTGCAGGGATACAAGGGGCAAATAAAGGCCTTTTGGAGCACAATTTTTTGCAATCAGTGAGACTTATTGACTCCAGAACAATAGAGGAAAGGATCAAAGAGCAGGGAACATGAAGAGGCTTCAAGGATGATGTGTTTTCAAGAGAAATGCATTCCTTGAAGGCTCATAAAACAAATTAGCCCCTTGCTTGCTTGTCAAGGAATTTATAGGGGGCTAACGGGTGTTTTGTTGGATATAATGAGTCCTGCAAGGCCTACGAAGTCTACATTATGTCACAATGGAAAATAATAGTGGACTAATATGTGAACCTTCTAATGAATCATGGTCCCTCGAGGTCTCAGGAGCCTCTTAGTAGAGGTTAAGGAGGGAAAAACCTTTTCTATCCTAATGATGATTAGCAAGGTTTTGGAGGTGGAAGTGATGCTTTAGTATTTTTTGGTTCAACAAGGCAGCCTAGGTGGTACTAAACGTAGTAGGATGCATAGGATCATGTTGGATCTCCAAAGCCATCCTTTGTAGCGAGTTATATTTCTAAAAAGTTTCTGAATTATGTTGCACCAATGTCTTCCATAATTTTTGTAGAGCCTTTTAGTTATGGGGAGGTAATTGGTTAGCAGTTATGAAAAAATGATGTGGTGGACGTGGACAACTCTATATTGAAGAATGATGTTTGGGAGATTGTGCCAACACAACTTGGGTTTTTTTTTTTTATAGGTGGATGTTTGAGGTGAATCTTACAGAAGATAAAAAAGTACAAAGGTTTTGTTCATAGTGAGAGTATTCTCTAGGGAGGAGTCGACTATAAGGACACATTTACTCTAGTTTCTAGTGTACTTGCATCAGGTTCATTAATGTCTTTAGCATCAATTCTTGGTTGGCATTGATATCAAATGGATGAAAGAACATTGTTTCTTAATGGTCTAATCAAGGAGGTGAAGCTTGTAGCTGATACCATAAAAATGTACTAAGCTTCATTTCATAGTGAGACTATTCTCTAGAGAGCAGTTGACTATGAGGACACCTTTAGGATTTACTCTAGTTTCTAGTGTACTTGCATTAGGTTCGTCATATCTTTAGCATCAATTTTTTGTTGGAATTTATATCAAATGGATGTAAAAACATTATTTCTTAATGGTCTAATCGAGGAGGAAATATACCTCAATCAGTTGAGAGGCTTTCAGGTGCGTGGGTGAGAGATCCATGTATGCAAATTGAAGAAGGACATTTCTAGGATGAAGTTGGCATCACATGCTCAGTACTCTAGGATTGAAGAATTATTGGTAGGTTCAAGATTTACTATATCTATTGCAGATCTTGATCTTTATTATTTATTTGGTAAATTTTATTTTCTTGTTTTTGTGAGATCCTAGGGAAATTTTCACCCTAGGATTTCAACAAATTCTTTTTCAGACAATGATACCAAGATTCATCCAATACAAATGAATGAAGTATTCAGTAAATAAAATTGTTATCTCAACATTACGGTAAACAATACGATAGTTCAAACATACAATAGAATTTCATAGTACCACTATATTCTCTAGATTTAATAGTTTAGTATCGTTTCAAACAGTTGCAGTATAATTTTGTATTGGACAAAGTTGTATTCTAACCAGAAATCTATAGACCTAAATAAAACTTTGCGAATTCTGATCAGGGCTAATATCTGAATGGTTTCATGGGTCAAGACGAAGGATAAAACTCTTCCTCTTCCTTGGACTTCCTTCAGAAAATTCTCCGAGAATCTATCCAATACCACTGCATCATATTAGAGAGTCTTGGATCTGCCTCGGTCCTAAATCAATTCCTCTATACTTGCCTCAGACAACCACTCTGAGCTCTATATAGGAATAGGAAATTTCTTCAAAAGTTAAGAACTATTGCAGAGCACAAATAATCCCTGAGTGGCCTGAGGAAGGGGGTTGACTAGGATTAGCCTCCTTTGATGCTCAAAAAATTTAGATTAATTTTCCTTAGAATAATTACGTAAATAACCACCCTCAAGGTTTTGTTTTACTGGGAATTGTGATAATATCCTACCTCAGACCGTTTTGCGTCTGCCTGAGGATGAACTTGCAGGGAATCAACTTCAGAATAATTCAATTTTCTGCCCCAATACAGATCCATTTAACACCAAAATAAATCCAGATGCCTTTGCCTATGCCTCGGTCCAGTGACTTGGGTCTGTCATAGGGTTATGACAACCCTCCGATTGGTCTCAGGAAAAGTTTTTTTCTATTTGAATGACTGCCTTCTAGGTTAAAAAAAACCACAAACTGATTTAGGGAGAAAACCACTGGTTTGTCTCAGGGAAATTTTGCATATAGTCTTAAGCTTCAGTGGCATTCCCTCTGAACATGTTTGAAGTTTTTATCATTATATAATTCCTCTCATATTTTTTTGGAAAAACAAAATTTGTAATTTTCATTATGAGAGAAAATTACATGTTGTATCAGCAGCATAGTCATCTATGCATGATTCAAAATCACTTACATTCATATAGTTCATATGTTCATTAATAAACTTTGTAAATAGTACTGTGAAAAACAAAAATATCTACATAATCACATGAGAAAAAATAAAAAACCGGCCAGAGCCCTGCCAAAAACTAGCCAAAATCCATAGCCTGGTTAGATTGCCCCCTGTCCCTCCATATCCTCTATGAAGGGTCTATGGAAATACTAATACTCATTCTGTCCATCCTGTTTGATAATGAACCAGTGACCCCACTCTAATTGCGATGCTTCTTTGGATAGTTGATCAACCACTTGGTTCCTTTGCCTGTAAATGTGAGCAACAATAATGGAATCAAAAAAGTATTTTAGTGCCATAACCTCATCTAGCAAAGCTCTAAGTGTATGAACATAATGCTTCATTGTTTAACTAATTAATAACAATTTTGGAATCCCCAAATATCTGAATCTTTTTGCAACTCTTCTCTCGGGCGAAGGTGAAGAGGAGTTTGAGACTGTTGAGCTCGACATTGTTGTTTGTACCCAGGAATAATCCCATTTTAATCTTATAGTAGTGAGATTTGGAGAGATAGAGAGTAGCCCCCCCTCCACAGCCATGGATGCTTGATGCCCCATCAAAATAGGCCCATAGGTAGGAATTTTCAATAGCCTCTGGTGTTAGAATTCTACCTTGTGCTCCAAGATCATCGTTTGGAATTGAGAGGAAGAGCATCACAATAGTGTTACTTTTGTGAGGCCAGTATATCACAACACTTTGAAAGATAGTTTGATTACGGGCCAGCCAGGTGCCCCAAGATATCAAGAGGGCAAGATTACGTTCTTTTGGGCAGATTGTCGATTTCCACCAATATGACCAAGCCTTAGAAACAGAGTTTCCATGCCAATGATATGTGATGCCAGGGCAGTTGTGGTAAGATGCCAGATTATTTTTCTAGATGGGTAGGTGAGGAAGAGGTGACCCATGTCCTCGGCCTGAGATTTGCAAAGACATCATTTGGAGGGATTGTGGATGGATCGCTTAATGAGGTTTTCCTCAGTTGGGGTGCAATTGGTGAGCATGCACCACATGAAAATTTTGGCCTTTGGTGGTGCCTTCAACTTCCAAAGGTCTCTCCACCACCACAGTTTGTTCTGGGTATCACATTCTACACATAGAGATACATACCCTTCCTTTGGAGAGTATTTTCCCCTGGAAGATAAAGCCCATAAAATTTCATCCTCCCTCTCAGTGATTCTAATGTTGGTGACACAGAGGCTCCTGAGATAATTGTTCCAAGTCGGATGCCAATTATCCGAGATGTCAAGATCTTGTGCCAATTTCCATACTTGTGTGATCCAAGAGGAGTTAACTCTGTCAGCAATTTATGAAATGGTTTGAATTCCTACATCCATAAAGTGTTGTCTAATGGCCAAAGGTAATTGGTACACATGACCACAACCAGACAAAGCATCCATAGCAATCTCGAGTTTTTCACCTGATCCAATGCTCCAACCAAGGCCTTTCTTGATGATGTGAATGTATCTAGTGATGGCTCACCAGATAATGGAGGATCCAGAAATGTATGAGGTGGGGCCTCTGATCCACTGGAGGGTAGTCCGAGGAGCACCAGGGTCAAAATAATTACCCATTGTCAGGTTGTCAGAGCCATTGAGATAACGCCAAAATCGTGCAGCTGCCAGTCTTTTGTTGTGGATCTCGTGACCGTTGACGACAATCCACCATAAAACCTGAGTAATGAGTGATGTGATGCCTTAAAATGGTAGTGATAACCTCACCTCTGTAGTGTCAAACTTGTCAACCAGGATCTCATGATGCCGAAGAAAAGTAGTAGCTGCCCTAAACCGATTCAGTGCTCTTCCCTGTGCTTGTCAAGCTCTCATGGTGTCCACCAAAAATTTAGGGTTTTTTCTAGTTAGCGTTCCTCCATCGCTCCATCACCGCTCCTCCTAGTAGCCATCTATCTTCCTCTCATATTTCGTATACATACTTTCCTATTAATTTCCAAATGTTTAGTTTATGAAAACAAATTTTTTGGCAGCATTTTGTCTGAGTAGCATTTTGTGTCACTTTTGAAATTATTTGTTCCACTTGTATGGTAGGCTAAAATATTATTAGAGATTTATAAAGTTTGCAAAGGTCTTGACCTTCGACGTGGTTTTAAATTCCTACACTTGAATAGGTAAAGATAATTTGTGAACTTTGTCATCATATTCAATGCTATTTTCTAGTGTAATGTTATGTTGTTGCACATTACAAACATGAGTTGTTATACTTACTTTGTTTGTTCTGAAGCAAATTACTGAATGAACAGCCACCCACATCATTCATTTCTAAAATGGAAGAGTATGTTAGAGATGCCCCAAGAGAATCATCAGTCTGTAGGGAGTCTATATGAACATCTACCTTAAGAGAATATATAGTTTATTGAAGACATCGAAGTTGCATTTTGTTTGTTATTTCTAAAGCTCTAGGGAACTTTTCTAATAATTATCTTTATTTTGTTGAAGCTATATGTCCTACTAATTTCTTTAGACAGGTTTCACTTTCATTTGACTCATTATTGTATCTTAAATCAGCGAGGTCGGCTTAGAAACAAATACTGGGCTTGTTGGCATGGCATCCAGCCTCCCAAGGCCCATCAACAACATAGTTTATCTAGGAATTCTTTAAATCTGCCCACCAAAAGCCTCTGAAGTGGGAAGATAACCCCAAAAGCCTCTAAAGTGGGCAAACAACCCCAAAATTCTCCTCCAAGGTAGGTATAAGTGCTCCCAATTCCATTGACCAAGTGGGAGAGGGGGACCTTCAAGTTCCCCCACAACTATAACAAATCCTCCACTAAACAAGGGAGTTCCACCTCTAAATGTCTTTCAAAGTGGGCACTAAGCCCTTTTTCTTTGATATAGGCTCATGTACCTCCAATAAATGACCCTTCAAAGGGTGTATGTACCTTCCAACTATTTATTATAAGGGCCACAAAACCATTATGAAGTGGGCACATGGCTCACAAAGCAAGGAAAAGGAACGACCAAAGGGAAACTATGCCTCCAATATTCCTCCAAGTGTAGAGTGCTTCAAAGTGAACTCATTTGGCTCCTTTAAATGCGTCAAAACTCATCCTTTGTGTCCTCATAAGCTGGGTTGAACACCCAATTTCTACCATGTGTCTTTTGTGCAAAGAAATGGGCTCTTCAGGCAATCCCCCATAGGATGAGAAAATTTCTCCTAGCAATGGTCATAAGACTTTACACGCACAGGTGAGCCCATCATAAATTTCATTTCACATGTGTACAAATCACCTTAAATAAATGTTGGTTCTGACAACAAAAGTTGATTTTGGCCTAAATTTAGGTTTCCCCCCACCCCCTTCTTTAATTTTATTTTTAATTCCAGTGCACATACCTATATATATTATACGCAGGAGAGAGACATTACACCAATTAATTCTCTTGGTCAACTTCTACTTTGAAATTAGGCAATGTTCCCTATATTTTTTTCCTCTCTTCGGGTTCCAATTTAGTTCAGGACTTGATTTATGGTTGCAGGCAGAATCTATGTGGTGTCCTATTTACATTTTCATGCCCGGCTCAAGGTCTCTTCTGAGCCTCTACTTATGCAGCTAACAGGGTTCCAAAAGATGCACCTATAGCCATCATGTGAGTTGTCTTCCCAAATTATTTGAACTCCAGTGATCATGTGTTTTGGAGCTTGAGTTTCTTTACGTTGAGTGTCATTGAAATAGGACGAGACTGTAATGACTACATTCGAGACAAACCTCCCTGGATAGGATTACAAATTTACACTCCTCTTGTCTTTGTCAAGATGAATCCTTAATTCTGACATTGTGAATATTAGTTTCCATAACAATAAAAACCTCAGAAAGATATCTTATCCTTTCTTCATTGCTCTCTACAGGAGTACTAATAGCATGTGAATGGTTATTCTATTAGACAGGTTTAACCCATCCATTATCCCTCCTCTGGTCCTTGTATTATTTTTCTATCACCCTCCTTTCCTGTGCACTATATGGATTCTATAGAGGACTCTTCCAGTAGATCAGAGCTTGTGACAACATCTATTGTTACCTTTCTCATGCATTCAAATTCACCTCTCAAACTAGATCCATTATAATAATACATTTCCTCACACTTCGGGAAGTATGGTCCCATGCCAGTATAATTGATATGTTTCATAATGTATTACCAACATATATTGAATTGGGATAGCTTCCCTGGTTATCCCATTTTTTTCTTAAACAAAAATGTGGGTAACCGTACCTCTAGGCTCTGTTGAAACCATGTATAATAGATTCTGATAATTACCTTTAGATATGTAAGATGAATGATTATCTCACCGGTCTGCATTAAGATGACTGTTGTGGAAAAATTGGGTGCCTTCACCTCATTCGTGAGTTTAAGCCTGGCCAGATGCTACATAGATTGTTTTTGTTGCCTTTAGTTTTTGCAAAGTTGCTAATTTACATGTCTTAGAAAATATATTTGTAATAAAATAAATATAAGGCCCAAGACCTTGCATTAAATACGATGCCACAATTTTCTTGGATGCATTTCAACCACCGTCAAGACATAATAAAATTGGATTTTAGCATGCATTTTTTTATTGAACATTTAAAACAGAATTTTGATTTCCATATGAGCTTTCATAAAATTTGGTTCTACCAACTATAGTTTGCTTCATCAAGTTTTACAACAATTAATTCTATAGTGGCTACATTCCAACAAGAAACATGTTCAAAATATTTAATTTGTTGAAGCTGCAAGTCCTACTAATTTTTTTAGATAGGTTTCACTTTTATTTGACTCATTATTGTATCTTAAATTAGTGGGGTTGGCTTAGAAACAGAGAGCTTCGATTCCTTCTAGTGCCCTAATCCTTTAAATGGATAAAATAATTCCATGGATTCTGGGAAGGATGCCAAAAATATAAATGAATACCCACCTTTGACTCTACCCTGTTTGATTGCAGCAGTTGTTGCTTGCTCCATTTGTGTCTAGACCTTCTATTACTGGACATCTTAAGTGTTGTGTATATCTTCCCTGCCATTCCATTCTATCTACTTCATGGAATTGAATGTGTCACTTGCACATCTTTCTCTCGGTGAGTCAATATAATCTTGAGTCCTCCACCTGCCATCTCCACTTGATTTTGTTGGTTGGTTGTCTGGTATGCAGTGAAAAGTTTTGGAGAATCATCCAGTTCCCTATTCCTAGAGTTCCTATCCCCTGTTGCTGAGCATTCAGAGCTCATTTCATCTGCAGCAATGACTTCCCCTAAGTTTTTATTAATTTCTTGATCCAAGAGTTCTTCCCTCTCTAGTGTGTACCCCTAAATTTGCTAACAAGTCTGTCTGAGATGAAATCTAAGAAGCTAAAAAAGGGCTAATCTATATTATATTTGTCCAGGCATGGTGTTAATCTCCAATGCACTTCTAAATAGATAAGGAGAGATAAACTATATATTGACTTAATATTTCTACCTAGTTACTCTATTATAGAGCTACTTAAGAGTGCTACCTAGCTACTCTATTATAGAGCTACTTAAGAGTATCACATAGCTACTCTATTATAGTGCTACTTAAGAGTATCACATAGCTACTCTATTCACTCTATTCTGGAGCTTAAACCTTTCAATTAATGAACTTTAATTTGAGTGGGAAGAGCTCATTTCATCTGTAGCAATGACTTCCCCTAAATTTTTATTCAATTTCTTGATCCAAAGAGTTCTTCCCTCTCCAGTGTCCACCCCCAAATTTTCTAATAGGTATGCCACCTTGATCCCCGATGTGGTGTGTGTGAGAAATGAAATCCAAGCTACTCGAAAAGGACCAACCTGGATGCTACTTTTCCAGGCATGGTGTTAATATCCAATTAACTTTTAAACTGATAAGGAAAGGTGTTAATCTCCAATTTTTTGTTGATTTTATATTCTAGATTTGGATAGAAATATCGTCTGCACACTAGAAGGTCCAGTCCTTCACCAACAAGCTCAGATCCTCAAGCACCTCAGCTGATGGTTGTTAGGGAAATTTGGGTACCTCTTGAATATGAAACACATGTAGTTGTTGTAGCCCAGAAAGGGCACGGTGGGATTTACAATCCACTACCTACAACTATTTCTTTCCCATCTCTAACACATTACTGTCAGCCCTCCATTCCCCAACACCATGAGTATTATTTCCAAATGAATCCAGCGGCTTCAAAGTCACAAATTCACCACTTAGTCTCACTTTATTGTGACCAACAACAAGAAAAAAGACAACATAAACCATCACAATCTCAAAACTCCCCACAAGGGCCCTTGCAGTGTAATGGCCAATCCTCTGGGGCTAGGGGAACCTCTACAAATGCTGGCAGAGAGGAAATTGTAGAGGAACATGCAAAGTCAGATAGTTCTAGTTGGAAGGCAGAAGACTATGGTGAAACTACATTGGTGATGAACAGAGGGTTCTTGTTGGAGAAAATAGAGGCCAAGATCTCTGTTCCAACAATTTCCTGTGGCAGATGATAAGATATCCTTAGGATTTACTTAAGGCAGATTAAAGGAATATTGGCAGTTTAGAAGGCATATCATGTGGTACCATAATTAGGAATATTGCGTCAATAAAAGAAGTTTTTTTCCTACCACAGTCACAGACTAAAGCAGCGAGCAGACTAAATAGAACAACAACTATTAGGTAAGTGAATTTGTAAGGGTAGCAAGATGCCCAACCTAGTTAAGGCATCATTAGCACAATCGACCTTTTATAGACTAAGGACCCGATGTACCTAGGACAATTATTGATAATATTGTGGATCAATATTCTACATTTATTGTTGAATACCAACATTATAAGTGGAAATTGTTCTAGTTTCATAGACTTATTGTTCATCAGTCTTAATCTATAGAAATCGCAGAAGAATTTATTATTGTCACACATATTTTACATCACTGAGGATATCTATTGTTATATGGGAAAATGAACATGAATTGTTGTTATGGTTTATAAGTTATAACCCTCTTCATAAATTGTTGAAACCCTATTCAAAAAATAACTGTAAGGGAAAAAATCCCCTTAGGAAAATACAGTGGTATCAAATTTGGCTCACCCTACCAACCTATGAGCATTTTTATTGATGTCACTAACCCAGATATTTAGTGAAAGCTTTAATGGAGGAGAAGGCTTCGAAAAAAACAAGGCAAACTATAGTTTCTCAATGGCAGCTTAACCAATAGCTGCTAACTCAACTTCTTTCCCAATGGGGGAATAATGTGGGTAGCAATCAACATGTTCTTATTCAGCCTAATACCACTGGATAGACTAGCATTAGGGCATCCAATAAGAAGACTTTGGGACCTTGGCTTCCCCCAATCCTAGATGGGCAGAAAATAGGGAATTGTGGACCACCAGAAAGGAACAAAGATGCTTTAGATTATTAGAGGGAGTACCAAATGCTAGAAGAGGGTACTCGAGTAACCCTAACCTTTCAGGAGTTTTGCGACATTAAGTATGAAGGTAGGCCTAGAATGGTGGTAAGGGAACACAACAGAATGCGATGGTCACTACATCACAACATGCAACAATGTCATTTGGCACTCTTCAAGCAATGCCACAAATGACTATTAATCAAAGAGGGGAGGCTTCTCTTTATGTTCAATATGCAGTATTGAGTTTGGTCGCTAATGAAAAGTCTATGCAAGTAAGGGTAACTTCTCTGTTGAATCCAAAAGGAAATTTCAAGGTCATCCCAAAGGGGAACCAAAGGATACTTGTTATCGCATAAAGACCAACTAGAAATATGAGGGAAATGGATATATTGATTAGTGGAACGATAGCAAATAGTAACATGGGCCATCTACTCATAAACTAGATACAGTAGGAAAGAACCCTAACTTTGCAAAAAGAATCCTAGTGTAGACTTACTCTAGCACCTTATAATTGGCATATCTCTTAGGCACACTTGTAGATTTCTTTTTTTCAGCACTTGTGCTTGGATTTTTCACTTTTTCTCTAGCACACTAGCCTCTAGTGCACTTGTGAGGAGACTATTTCAGAATTTTGGTGAGGAGACTATTTCAGAATTTGATTGAGACTTGGTTCCATTGATTCTTTTATTTACCCTCATAAATCCCAACAACCACCAGCTGGGTATGTTGCCACCGTATGGCAAGCTTAATTTTTTCACTGCAGTGATGTATGTCTCCATATTCCACCTTCCTTCCACCCTCTTTTTGTATAGTTTTGAACATAAGAAAATT
The DNA here is from genome assembly GCA_034641835.2 of Pinus albicaulis. Classification (NCBI taxonomy): domain Eukaryota; kingdom Viridiplantae; phylum Streptophyta; class Pinopsida; order Pinales; family Pinaceae; genus Pinus; species Pinus albicaulis. The sequence goes on along the minus strand of JAXQQM020083186.1, from coordinate 27,117 downwards.
TTGAAAAATGTTTTCTAATTTTTGAAAACATCAAATGCATCACTTATGACTTGAATTTCATAACTCTTTCTCTATCCCGAGACTTTCTCAACTTCATCCTCATGACATTCAAGCATGCAATGATACCACTGTCGGAAAACTTGAAACACACACAGAGGAAATATAATGAAAGTAAGTTTATTAAAATTGGAGTGATCATTACATAATATTTGAGATGCTTTATTTATAAGTTTGGTAGTTATCCTGCCAAACTTCTATAATCAGCATAGATCCTTCTTAACCACGGATCTATTAAGCACCAAGAGTGATAAAAAATAACCAATTCGCAAACCTCTTGGCACCTAAATAATTCTGGAATAAGATCGATCAATACTTGATTGTGTTATTTTTTTATTTTTCTTTATTTACCTTTTTATATTTCCTTTTTTCATTTTCTGTTGAATTGTTAGACATCAATTTGTTTTTCATTCTATCTTATGCATGGTACACATCTCATCCATATTGAGGTGCATAATGCACCTCACTTCTATCACTGTAATCACTAATAATATACTAATAATAAATTCCATTATGACATTTAATGACCAAAAATAATTCATTAACAGTGTACTTGGTTGGGTGACCTACCTAGGGCCCAAACTAGTAATAATTACTTTCATTTTATTGCTCCCACACAATCACTACCAGATGCAGTTGCTGCCTCTTTTGCCAATAAAGAAAACTATACACTTTCCAAATTAAACATGGAATTATCATGACAAAACAAACATGTGACAACAAAAATTGATAATGATACTTTTATAGACATAATATGGAGATGAGATCAAGCATTGCATGTCACACTATCACCCCTTACAATGAGAATGTAAGAAGATAAAATCATTTTTTTCCATCATGACGCATATTTGAAACCCCTCAAATTTCACAGTTCTGCACAAACAGTTAAATTGAAAAGAACTTATCTTGTAGCTTTGGGTGAAAACCTTAACAGTACAATAATAAATTGAAAACTCACACAACTTCTTGTTGTGTCCCATTAGTGTTTGGAGTGCAACCCTCAGCTGAATCCCACTGATGTCCAGCAAAGACCAAATATTTAGAATCAGACCTGTATGATGTAAATTGACCTTTATTGCATTGCATCCTACACAAAACAGCCAAAGTAAATGAATTTCTTTTGATGTCATTTGAATCTCTGCAGACTTCTGTTAACATTGAATAGTGAATCCCAGACTTAGACATGAATAAAACCAGTAAGAAATATGGGAATTTTGGCACAACTTCATTTCATAACATAAAAATATATTGATAGTGAAAGAGGTCATGCTGGAGAACCAAAAGCTTGTTTCCAAACCCTTTTAAATGTTGGAAATTTGAAATGATTCATATTCGATAGCTTAATATATCCTATATTTTACATTTCTCATTGACCATTTTTCTTCTTTTGAACATATATGTCGTTCAATTTATCAATAAGTGGCATTTTTCCCAAGACAAGGAGCATTTGAATCCATAACATAGGTACGTTTTGTGAAAAAAAAATGTGCAAGTACCATGAAAAAAGTGTTTATATAGCCTCAAAGATAGTAGAAGATTTAGAAGACATCAAACCAATATCCATAAAATGCTTAAAAAAATGGCTTATGTGAGCCTACTATAATTCTATGCAACTTACTTGCAATGGTTAATCGAACATCAAAGATATATTTTTCAAAATTGATATCAAGGGAGTGTTAGATTAGACAAGTTGATCATTAGTTGACAACAAGAATGGGAAGAAAACCTCACAAATTATTGGACAAAGGTGATAGAGATGTGGCAGATAACAGAGCTAGAGATCAAACGGGAAAGAAAACACTATTAGGGATATCAATAACTACAAGAACTGTAATTTTGTGTGTTCAAGTAAAATCAACGAAAAATCAGAGAAGGGTGTATTGGAGAGGTATTCATACCATATTTGCTAGTATATATTTTTATCTTCGAAGATGTTACACATTTCTTATGGGTTGTTTTGGCGTTAGAGAAGGGTGTATTGGAGAGGTATTCATGCCCTGTTTTTCCCAAGATGTAATTAATGTTTGCTAATGAATGTAAATATTGTTGTTCATTCTTATTTGATGGTTGTTTCTGATCTCTTTGCTTCATTCATTGCATTATATGTTGGTTGGTTTTGAGTTGGAAATTATTTAGCATCATAATGAGCTTATCATGTAGTTCCTCATATCAATATGTTTTTATTTTCTTTATGATGCTTATGTACGCATAACTTGCAGATTTCCCTTATCTTAAGCTTCTTCATCCAACACTGCTTTAACTTTTTGTTCAAAGGACAAGTTATTCGGTCTTGCTTGTGTTCTCACTTTATATTTTTAAATATCATTAAACACAAATCACTAATCTAATTTTCAGATCTGTTATATTAGATATATTAGTCATTTGATATTAGAAAAATCCTCCTTGTTTTGGAGGAGAGATGGCCTAAAGAGAAGGTGGATTCTTTTGAGGTAACAGTGGGTAGAACTTGAGATAGTTCCCCTAAGGTTTGTACTTGAAAAATTGGACTATCTCGTGTGCGGATCCAGGAGGTAACAATTTTGACTAGTGAATGTTCACGAGTCCAAGTTGTGGGCTTGGTTATGGGGAGTTAGGTTTAAATGTTACACAACTAAAACTTAATGGATAATGTAATAACCACCCAAAAGGTTTCTTGATGGGAAACATATGTGTTAGCCTATGAGTTTTCATCCTAATCTATTTAAGATTTATTAGTGTGTTGGCACTCTTCAGTTTATGAGGTGATTACATCCATGTGCGATATATTGATGCCACTGGATTAATATATTGTTGAATATGGTTTAAATCATTTTCCCCAATTATTCTCTTGTGTTGTGCTTGCACTATTTCTTAACTAAATGGATTATGGAAGCATAAGAGGGGAAGAGGAAAAGGGGCCCATGGGTGTATTGTCCTTGAGACATGTCCTTTCGTAGAGTACTATAATTTTTCCCATGCTTCACTAAAAATCTTTTCCACTTGCCTTAGAATTATGTGCATGAAGAAAATTTGTCACATCCTTGGGGAAGACATGTATTCCTCATGCATGGGAGGGAGTATTATGTGTAGTTTTCATTGGGAAAGTCTCTTCCTCCACTATTATTATTCCACTATTCCTCACACTGCAAGGAACTTGTATGCTTTTCCATGACTGCCATTGCCCATAACTAGCAGAAGAAACCCATGTCCTTGAGAGTTGTATGAGCTTGTGGTAGGGTGGTAGGCTAAATCATGTTGGTGGCTAGTAGAAGATATATTAGGTTCATTTTAGGAAAATTCATGGCTGTAGAGTGAGTAGATAGACTGGGAAGCTTGAATTTCCATTATCCACTTGTCTTATTTGACCGTTGATTGTAGATGACTAAATGAACCAAAGTATACTGGTTTTAGGTGTTCGTGGAGAGAATTTGTAGTTAAGACTCTTCATGCCTACACTCGAACACTGGAGGGATTTTTGAAAGATAGCATAGCATAGAAATGATATCCTGACTTTTTGTTTTCTCTGGTGAAGAGGAAGAGGGTTGTGGCTGATTGAAGGTTAGTGGACACATTCATGTTAAATGATAAGATTTTAGTCTTGTCTGTGTATGGTTTATATTTGTGTTCATATTTTTATCAATCAGACACTGTCAATATTTTGACAATGTTTCTTATTGGGTACACTATAAATACTGTAGCCTTCTTCACTTGCATACATATTGTTTAAATCAATTATAAATACATTATATATTTTAATAAAATTTCCATATTAAGGAAAATAGATTCCTTAAAATTGAGTAAATGTGGACACCAAACTTAAACCAGCTAAACATTTCCTATATTTGATTTGGAATTTTGCCTTTGCATGCCTTGAAATATTGTGTTGCTATGCTTCATTATGTCTTAAATGTTTGTTTGATAAATATTTATTGTCTAGAGGTAATGAGTTTTTAATTCCTTTATTTTATTTTCTTTCCCTTTTTATTTAAATATATATTTATTTTGATTAGCTGTGAAGCTAACTACCAGATGGAGTGGTCCCAACCACAACTACAGGGTCATCTGGTGACCCCTAGGGCTGGACATGCTGGCTTAACAATAGGTGAAAATTGGTATATTGTAGGTGTTAGAGATAATAAGAGTGGTAGGTTCAACCACATCTCAAACATTCGCTTTTTGATTACTAATAGTGCATCTATTTTATTTACATATATTTTTTAAAGTATTATGAATTCAATATTTTCAAATTATTTATTATCTTCCTTGTTCTTAGTTAGTGACTAATGTTCTTCCTCTTAGGTTCATATCAAAATAGATTCCTAAGACTCAAAATGTTGATGCTTAACAAGTGTGTCTGAGACACTCGTTTTAAATATTTCTAAGCTTGTTTGGTTTGTGGTAACAACTGTGGAAGGAAGGGTGCCAGTTGCTAGTGAGGTGATCTCTACTTAAATTCTGTGAAATTCTCATCTCAGGTCTTTTTTTAGCTAGATGTAACATCAATTCCTAAATCATTAAAGATAAATATATTTTCAAGGTTAATGTGCATCATGAAATTCCAACAAATATGTATTATCATTAATATCTAAGTCATATGTGAGAATTTTGAAATTAGACCTTTCTTTGAAAGCTACAAATGAGTTTTAATGCCATTAGGGGAATTGTAGTTGACAATTGGGGAAGTGCATAGATCGTAGTCATAGGTAAGAATGGGCTATCAAGTCGGGTGCGGTTTCACGTCAACTTCTCATCTAAAATAATACATAATACTGTAATAAGAATACATCCTCATGTATCACATTTTCGAAAAGAGTTGTAGGAAATCTCCACAATTCCCTCATTTCCCATGTCTTTCCTTCTACCAAATCACTAACATTTATGTGTAGCCTTTACTAAATAAAATATCTTTTCTCTCTTAAACATCTCATAATTATAATGAACAATTACCTCAAGATGTTGTTTATCAATGAAATTTTCCTCATGAGAAGGTGTCTCAACTCTAGAAGCAATGTTCTCATCAAAAATCCATTTTGAGGGAATTTATAAAGAGGATGATAGAATAAATTTAAGAGAGATAGTTAAATATGACTTCGTATTTCCCCATTTTTGTAGGTGAGGTGGGTAATGAGGCACTGATGGATCAAGCCCTACTGCCAATAGGAAAAGACAACTGCACGAAGAATGGGTGGTCGACACAGTCTGGTTGGTTGAAAAGGATATACCAACATCACCTCTAAGAAGCACGTAGTTTCGAGTGTAGTTTTCTAGGAGAGGTGGGAAGGTGTGGTCGAAAGTCGTTGGTGGAAGAGTTATGGCCTGCAAGCAAGCCTGCACTCGACAAAAACAAAACCACAAGAAGCATAAGGTGGAAACTCACTAAGAATGAAGCAACACGTGCTAGACTAGTCAACACTGCTCAACCGTTGATAAATCGCAAGGGAAAATGCACACAATTGACTGATAGAAGGCTAGTTGTTATCATAGCTAGTTTGTGGATGGAGGATTTATATCAGAGCCAGCTAGACCTATTCCAGTGCAAGTTTAGTATCCACCATGCATGTGATCGAGTAGCCTATTTGAAGCCATAGTGACGGGGCATCAGGCACAATCCGACCGAGAATTGGAGCAATTTCAGTTGATGGGGAAGCACATAGATCGTAGTCCTAGGTAAGCATGTGGGTTGTTGGTCTAGTTGTAGGAGCCTGCATCAAACTTCCTGCACCTACATCCAAAATAGTCTTGCCTTCAAAATTGTGCACATTCTCAAATATCCTCAGGTATCACATTTGGGAAAAGAGTCGTAGGGAATCTCCATAATTCCCTCGCTACCCATGTCTTTCCTTGTACCAAATCACTGACATTCGTGCATAGCCTTTACCACATAGAAAATCTTTCTTCTCTTCAACATCTCATAATTATAATGAACAATTTCCTCACGATGTTGTTTATCAAAGAAATTTTCCTCATGCTAAGGTGTCTCATCTCGAGGAGCAATTTTTTCATCGACAGACCATTTTGAGGGAATTTATAAAGAGCATGGTAGAATAAATTTAAGAGAGATAGTTAAATATGACTTCATATTTCCCTAGTTTTGTAGGTGAGGTGGGTAATGAGGCACTGATGGATCAAATACCAAAGGAATATTTACAAACAATTCTGCACTCTTTCCAAAATGATATGAACCCTCAGCCACCTAGCAAGACAATAGAATTCTTCTAGGGGTTCTGTGACTTCCTTCAAACAAACCAACTAAGAATTGCTGACAAATTAAAATACACAGGAAATATTTGGGAGCTTTCAATTTAAAATTTCAGGCTTTAATCCCAAAAATTAGACAAGAATGAGATGATTTCTGACCCATATCACTACGTAATTTCATCTCCAAAATCATTGCAAAAATTATTGCATGTCGAGTCAAAATCCAGTAAGTTTATTCCATGTCGTTAGAACAATTTTGCATCCTTCCTAGGAAACAAATCCATTATGGAATAAGAGTAGCGCCCTAAGAACGAATTTATAACATCAAACCCAAAAATTACAAGCAATATTAGTGATTTTGTCTTTCCACTACATATGATAGAGAAAACTAGCTTTATTTAGGGCTACTCATCCATATAGGGTTCAATGTGCTATTGGTTAACTAGATAATGAATTTTATTTCCTTGATATCTTTGCAATTCTAATTAATGGCTCAACCTATTCTTCTATCATGCTTATAAGAGACCATGGGTAGGTATGACTAATGGCTCCTCTGTTATTTTTTATTGTAGAGTAGGTGGTCTCAACAAAGTTATAACAGAGTCAAAAAGAACTACAAGCTTGAAAACTATACAAATAGGAATTTCCCTAAACTTAACATATTTACTCTTTTTTTATTATGTTTTACTTTTGGGTGATATGACCAAGGCAGATGCAATTAAGCTGAAGGACCCTACCCTTGAAGAACCGAAATTCCTATATTAAAAACTACCAACAACTGAGGAGCTACAAGAATCAACACCATCTTTGATTTGAACCTAAATAGTCTTATTATCTCCAAGTATTTCCCTAATCACAATGACCAGTGGATTCTCCTCATGGATTATTTCTCTCATTCTATCTATTAGTAAAATCCACAAAATGTACCCCTACATTTGAATCTTGGGAAATAAACATATAATTTTTATCATTTAAAATATCCATATCTCTTGGAGCCCAAAAATTCATTTGCTTTGGATAAGCTTTATCTATAACCTCAAAAGAAACCCTATTATAAGTTGAAGGACCATTATGTCCTCTTGAGTCTTGATAAAGTATGATGGAATGAAATTGGGTGAAAAATAGATCCAGGTTCACCATGTCAGAACCTATGGTCATTGATATGAAGACCTTGGTTTGAAGATATCCACCATAAAAACTAGGACCACCCATACTTATCGTTGTCATAACTCTTTCATCATCAACACTAACATATTGAGGACCTATAACCCATGGAGGCCCATGGTCGTCATTGCAATGTAATTTATTAGAATACATGCCATGTCCACAAGTTTTTATATTTAATATCTGCATCCAATGTGGCCATTTCTTATTATGAGATTTACCATATTCGAAAATGGCATCATTCACATAATTTCGAAGGAGTCTACAAATTAGGTCAACATAATTTATTTAATTTATTTCACATTTACAACTATCCTCACATTTGTTGGTTCCTGAAGCTCGAGCACTTTCATAACAAAAATAGGAAAAATCAAACAACAAAAATGGTCCACTCTCTTTTCATTTTCTAATATTATAATGAAGTTTTATTAGAGGCACTGTTTGTTTGTTTATTTTGGTTAGAAAAGAGTTTTCTCTTGGTTTTATGTGTCTTTCAATTGATCATTATGTAACATGTTAAGAAATGGGAAAGAATAGTGTGTGACATTTATCTTGCAGAAATTGATGTTGAATCAAAGGATACATAGTTTAACCAAGCTGCAGTTTGCTTTGGTAAAGACAAAGGAACATCTTAAAAAGTTTCCTAAGAATACACCATATAAAATGTTTGAACATAAGTAATATATGCATTTTTCTTTTGCAGAGATGTTCTTTTTTTTACCCAAGATATCACAACAAGAAAAATATTGATATTGTAGAAATTATTTGAGGACCTCATTGAGGTAGATTTTTCTGATATTTTACCTAATTGATACCTTATCATATGTCAGGAAGGATTTAAATATGAATTAATATGTTCATGAAACAAATTACATTCAAATTTTATAGATATAAAAGTAAAAACAAATGTTAATGTCTTCATTTGATTGTTACTTGACTCTGTTGTGGGTAGGTTATAGGAACTGTGATTGGAAACATAATGGGGAGACAATGAATAACACGTCTTGGATATGATTCATTTGTTGTTAGAGATCCTCTAGGCACATGCGCCATCAACTTTGGAATTTTTTCTAGTAGGAATTCATATGGCTTTTAATGTTCTAATTATTTCACCTCAGGGTTATTTTGGGCAAGAAAATGTTTTAGGAATGCCAGACACGACATCAATGGACAGGTAAACAATTTTTTTATAATTGCAATTTCCATTCCATGATATCCTCTCTTTATTGTTTGATTGTATTTTGGACGTATCTTTTGATTTTTTTTTGTCGTTTAACTGTGAAATTGAAAATACTTGGTATCATGTCCATTTAAACAACAACCAAAGCTTAAAGATGAAATTATTACTACACGATATTTATTGGAATTCTTATAGCTATTTTGTGTTAAAATATTTTCGTAAATATCAGAAAAGTTTACTTTCATGTTGTTATTTGAGCACATGTTGTTTATATACTTGACCAAGTTCATGCGTTAGAAAGTGAAATGTTTTTGCGAATAAAACAACAAGGATTAAACATCACACCTCATATTATTTATTTCCACTAGTTATCTACAACTTGAGATTTTTAGCATATAACTTAGTTGACATGATTGTTCCTAAAACTTCCCTAAAGGTTGAATACTAAGTTACTAAGGTGTTATTTTCTATATATGATGACATTTTATTTGCTTTGTTTATACAGGTCATCTGGCCACATTATAGTTGCCACCATCGCCCAACTAAAGAAAATTTGTTCGATATTATTACTTGTATGGGGAAAAATGGATTTGACATTGCTGATGTTGAGGCATATGTCGTATAAACTATTTATAGTCAAATTTACTTTATATTCTAGTGTTCATTGTCGTTCATGTCTTACACTCTGCATTGTATCTTCTTTTGTTTTCAGAAAATGAACTTAGTATTGATGGTAAGAAGCAAAAATTGAAGAAAGAGGAGAACAATAACACTGGAGAGACAAATGAAAAAAGAGAGAGATAAGAGAACTAGTCTGGTGATGCCCTTAGATCCAATATCCCGCTTAAGACACACATGTAGATATTGATGGTCAAGTCTTAAGAGTTGGTAAATTCACCTGCCATGCCTTAGAAACACAATGATAATGTTTTCAAGTTATGAAACATCATTTCATGTGTAAATTGTAGTCCAACAAATATTAAGGTAGAAACTCATTGTAATACTTTAACATTTCCTATAATATAATTTATGTGGTTGAAATTATTTATAATTGCACTTGATGTTGTTTAGTATTGTAATTAACATATGCAGCTTTATGCTTTCATATTAGATGAGCATGCACACTGTATGATATTTTTTAAACCATACAAATTAATTTATGTTGATTAATAATGAACACATAAAATCAATTTAAAACTACTAAATTAGTAGTTTATATTGATTAATGATGAACACAAATAAAATAAATATACAACTAAATTAGTCATTTATAATGATTATTAATGAAAGTAAATGAAATGAATATAAACTATTAAATTAGTCGTTTATATAATGAATATGAAACTACCAAAAAAATATAAATGACCACAACAAATGATAAATTTGTGATTAGAAATAATGACTAAATTTTGCTTATATACGACTATTAGTAGCTAATTTACAATATCTTATAACACGATCAAAAATTTAGTCATATTTCTTTGGTCATTAATTAATTTCAAACGATGACTAAAATTTGCATATATATGACTATTAGTAGCTAATTTCCAATATCTTATAACACGGCCAACATTTTAGTCATATTTCTTTGGTCATTAATTGGTTTTCTCGGGTGATTATTTAGTAATATACTTTGTTGTATATTTGGTCATTAATTGTGACAATTAATGACCAAATCAATGATTAAATCAATGACTAAATTAATGATCAAATATACTACTAGACAACAAAATTGAGATAACCAATTAATGAATAAGATAAAAATGACTAAAAGTTTGTCGCGTTCTAAGATACTGTAAATTAACTACTATTGGTCACCGACCAAAAAATAGTCATTTATAAGAAAATTTTAGTCATTTTTTTAGTAACTAATTAGCTATTTTGTACTAGTGTGATATGCTAGAACAACAGATTTGAATATACTCTACCAATTGCGGAAACTAATTACAATCACGAAATCACAAATCATACAAGAGAAATAATTTCAATCACATGTTACCCAATGATTTCCTTGGGAAAGCCACAACAAAAAACCCCGCTATCTGTATATTGCATAAATTAGAAAATATGAGAAGATTAATGCTTTTCTCAAGCGCGAGAAACCTTTACACTATCTATCTCTATCTCACTGCTTCCAAGACAAGCCTAGGTCAATACTTAACCAATTTTCTTTTTGTCGGGATCCCTATTTCCTTGTGTTGTTTCCTTGGGCAATTAGGACCTATTAATTAGGTATATTCTCAACAACAAATATGCAATTCATCTAAGGCCTTCCTCCGACTGCATGCACCACGTATACAATTGAGATGATTATACAATTGATAACACACTGCCCTTTAACTCCAATCTCAAGTGGGTCTTTCTCATAACTGACATGCATGAGTTATTTATGAGTGAATCGTCAGTTATCTAATTGGTCACTAGATGTGGTTCAAGTCCAAGTTCCTTCTTTGACCTCTCACTAGTTCCTCCATCACTTGGAGGTAGTTAAATTGACTTTAACTCAGATAAATTGAGTTAATTAATTATAACTCAAAATAAACTCAACCAGGGCTCCTATAATGTATGAGACATTATACATGAATCATTTTAGACCCTTAACTCAACTTAACTGAACAAACTAAGTCTAATTAACTTAGTTAACTTGTACAAGTTGTCATGAGATGTGGAATGACAAGTTTATTCTAATTTAATATAAGGGAAATTTAAATTAGAATCTTTCTTGGTGCCATTTTCAACACCATTGTTTAGTTGAGAGAAGACTATGCCAAGAATCTGAGATTTGTGGAGGGTCCCAAGCACCAAATCAAAGCCAACAGTTGAAGCCCCTGTTTTCAAGGGATTTTGCTGAAATGACTCATTGTGAGAGTCCCTCATAGTGCACAACCCTCCAAAAATATTTTAATAGTAGTGACATGTTGATATAGGCCATGTCTTTAAGATTTCAACCACCTTGATTAAGACGAGATGCAAGAATATCCAAGTTTCCCAAGTGGAATTTACAGGTAGAATTTGGGCCATCCCACAAGAACCTAGTCACAATAGAGTTAATGTTGCAAATAACACACTTCAAAAATTTATATATGTGCATACAATAGATTAGAATTTCATTGAGAACATATTTGATAAGAATAAGACGTTTAACCAAAGAGATCCACTTATGATACCACTGTGTAAGTTTCTTTTCAATTTTGTGGATAATCTAGTCCCAATCTTGCTTCTTGTATCCAAGCAGCTTCAAGGTAAAACATAAGTATTTGAATCCCATGTTTAACGGGCAGACAAAAAATACAAACATATTAGCAATCGCCAAAGTCTAACATGCTTTAGGGTCACTGAAGATTAACCTGGATTTTCACTTATTCATGCATAGGCCAGAAGTGAGCCCAAAATCCTGAATAATTTCATAAATCAGGTGCCATTCTTGTGGGTCAGACTTCCCCATAGCCAGTAAATCATTCAAAAATAGTAAGTATGAGAGAGGGATTGTGTCAACAATTAGGCATCTAGTGAGAAACCCACTATCCCGACCCATCGTGAATATTCGACTAAGAACATCCATGATGAAGAGGAAAAAGAGGGGAGACAGAGTTCAGCCCTGTCGAACGCCTCAGGATGCAAAAGGGAAATCAATGGGGAGGCCTTTGATAATTATAGCGAAGGAGGCATATTTGATGCAATACTTTATCCCTCTAATCACGGGGGAGCCGAAACTAATCTTCAATAAGGTCATCTATAAGAGTTCCCAATTGACACAGTCAAAGGATTTAAGCAAATCGATCTTCATGAGACAGGCATCCAATTTATGGGTTTATTTGACTTTTTTTTTTGTAAAATTCCAAGTCCATCAGTATGGGACCACTCAGAGTGTCATCTCATTGAATCAAGAGCTTCTGTTGTTGTTGCTTCTTCATCAACTTGTCTCTTGTCTTGTACTGGAGTTGGCTTTTATTCCTTTTCATTTTTTTCCCTTTCCGAGGAAGAGTCAGAACACTTAATGTCATTTATGTGACACGTTAATCAATGGTAAATGGTATGCTCATGCTTCCCTTTGTCGTTGAGTTGGAAGCACTAAAGTTAGTGAAATCTTTGGTATGTTTCATCCCTAGTTCGCTTATTTGACCAACCACTCCATCTTAAATTCAAAATCTTGTCGGTGCTTGATGCAAGTGATTTATGGGGTCCATCATTTTAGGTTTTCACCTTCTAGAAGTTTTCCTTGTCCTTGTTATGTTTTTTAGAGGATGAGTCGATGCTCCTTCATCATACTCCTTTCTCTTCGCTTTGATTATTGAAATTTATCAAAAATTGTTTCAAATTCATTATGTTTAATGTGTGATCAGAATGTATCATCCACGAAAATGCATACATGTGTAAATTTCTTGAAATTGTCCCACTGATTTACAAATCAAAAATCTTATTTCCTAGTATGAGAATGCAACATTTTGTTATTATTGTGGTCAAAGTTTATACTACTTAAAGACAATGGATTGTGCACAAAAACACATGCATCTGTAAATGCATTGGAAAGGCTTTAATCTTATTTCCTAGAAAGAAAGAGAGAAAGAAAGTATTTTTAATGTCCACGAGGCTAAAAATAGCCTATGGGACAGATTGCTTCTCCATTTAACTCTTGTATTCGACCCTTTTCCCGTGGAGTTTTATAATAATCGCTCCCAGCTTCTCGACAAACTCTTTGCTGAATAGATTATCCCAAGAGCTAGTTGCCAGAATACCTGCATAATTTTCTATGTTGTCTTTGAAGGCCTCACATTCTAAAATGAAATATTTTTTTGTTTCCACTTTTCCGGAAGAGCAAAAAATACACTCTTTCCTCCCACATTTCTTTTGGCCTTTTCTAGTGCCCTATTTCACAACAGATTTGATGAGAATTAGTCCTTAATTGAGCAATAAGAATTTTAGATCTCCAATAAATATAGACCCCCAATGTATTCTTTTCGCTGATGATTATGATTGGGGTTAAACTCTTCAATGTAGTACTTTTTTCTCCCTAGCTCTTTCTCCCAAGTACATTTGTTGAACTTATCCATAACAAAAGTGTTTATCTTTTTACTGTTTGTAGGACAAATACCCAAGCAAATACCCCAATTACTAAACCATTTGTTATTTCTCTGTATCCAAGTCTTCTTTCTTTTACACAATTTGTCATTAAACACAACCTTAGGCCATCAACCCTCTTCCATTTGCTCATTTTTTTTTCAAATACCTTATGACTCGCACAATATAAATTGCTACAATAGGAGCAATCCCTATTTCACTTAACAATATAGCATAAGGAACTGCACTTTTAATTTTGAATTTGTTTGTAATAAAACGCTTTTGATTTTTCTCAATTTGTTTCCACTACATCTCGGTTGTGCTACTTGCCCATAGTTCACAACCATAGAGAATCACTGGAATCACTAGAAGCCCAAAAAGAGTTAGACTGGTTTTCGAGTCCCACAACTCTGCCTCTTTACACCCGTTTTGAAGAGCATAAAATGCTTTCCAACCCCCCAAAGTTATTTTCTTTCTACAACCATCCCAACTTAATTTTTTGTTGAAGTCAATTACGAGGTATTTGTAGTCTGCAAATTTTTCCAGAATGTTGCTTCAAAATAGAACTTATGTTGGTTATGCTTTCTTTTGTTAGAGAAAACCACTACTTTCATTTTGCTAAAATTGACTTGCATCCCCACCCTTCTAAAAAAATTCTCAAGGGAACATAACTACTCTTGCAAACCAAGAGTTGATTTAGCAATCAGTATAAGGTCATTTGCGTACAAAAGAAGCCTTATAACGAACTTGACCAAATCGATACCATCACCCCCTTGTGAATTTAGCCACTCTTCAAGCTTGTCAATATATAACCAAAAAGGGTAGGAGACAATGGGCAACCTTGCTTAACCCCGATATCACTTCTAAAACTTTCATAAATGTCTGCTGAAGTTCTAATATTGACTTTCACCTCTTCATACAGCCTATGCACAATTGCTCTCAAATGCCTGGGAACCCCAAGTTCCTCCATTCTACGCCAAACCTTATCCCTAGGAATCGTGTCGAAGGCTTTTCTGAAATCAACAAAGCAACATAAAACTTCTTCCTTTTTCCCCAAACTTTTTCAATGATGTGCCTTAAAGTTTACAATGATCAACTGTGGAATGTTTAGGTCTAAAACACGTTTTCCCTTCAGCACGCTTATCTCTTTCTTCTGCCCACTTGTTGAATTTATTTTCTAACATGCTTCCCAATAACTTTGCAAACAAGGGGCTTATTATTATGGTTCTATAATTGGAAGGATTATTAACATCACCACTCTTGAAAAGAGGTATTGCCATACTAGTTGTCCAATCTGTGGGGAACCCCTGTTGTATGATGTTGTTGAAAATTTTTGTGATGTGAGGTGAAAGAATTTTTAAGCCCCACTTTAGATACTCTGCGTGGTGTTCAGCTAAGTCTTTTGCTTTTTCAGCACCCAACTTCTTGATACCCATCTCTAGCTCTTGCACCGTGAAGATTTTTGTGTCTATGTTGACCAAGGGAGGAGGGTCAACCTGGGGATCTTGCTCTTAAAGTTATCTTGCATAGTTGGACATTTTATAAGTTGTAATGTTGTTTTCAGTTTGCACCTTTTTCGATTGGAGCTCCTTCCAGAATAATTTGGGGTTATTTTTCCCAAGGAAGATTAGTTTTTCTCTCCTCGAAACCATGAAATCAACCTTTTTCTTTCTTAATATATGTTTGTAAGTTTTGAGTTTTATGTTATCCTTGTCTAATTCCTTCCACATTCTCCTTGCCTTTTTGCATTCCTCGTCAAACCAAGCATTAACCAGAAAACAATTTGTTTAAGACTTCTTACTTTGTGCTATTTTGCACTCAACAAGTGCGCTTTGAATTAAATGTGTTAATTCGTTACTATGAAAGCCATTAAATGAGTTTTCCTTGTTCTCGAAAAGCCTCTCTAACATTATTTTAAAGGTTTACAATTCTTTTGAGTCAAAAAAAATTCTGCCTTTGAGAGATTTTAGGGGATTCTCGAGTCAAAGGAATTATAGTGATCTTCAGAAATGCAATATTTCAGCGGTCGAAGGAAGTTTATACTTGTTTTCTAAACTTCCGTGACTTCCATGGCCTATGCTCAATGAGTGTTGAAATTCCAAGCATTTACATGCCGAGGAAGGCAGCAAGTCTCGTTATTTGAAAAACCTTTATCATGTTTTTAATAATCCAAAGTAATATTTGTTAATAATGTGCAAACCACGTGGTGACAATGTGCAAGAAAACAAGAACGATAACACTGCAAACAATATCTATTCCCCACAACATCATGACCAGCTATATAAAGTTCAAAACAAATATTTGATGTTAAATAAAGTTTTGAATGATTCTCTCATTTTGGAAACCATTGATCATTACTTCAGTAAGTAAATAGGTTTGCATCCCATATTCCACCTTAAATATATTAAGTAAACATGAAGTAGATAAGCCCTTGCTAAATATGTGTTACCAGCAAACTTTACATGAACATTATATCCATTGATATTATCATAAACATTACATTCACTTGAGTTTAGGCCGGCCTTCAATCGTTCGAGCCCACCGTCACCCAACCGAGGATTCAGACAGTTAATGGTATATAATTCCTTCAGCATTAACTGTTTTGAGTCCGCTCTTCAATCTTTGGCTCAATTGCTCGAGCTCACCCTCACCCCACCGTAGTTTCGGACAGTCAAAAGCATAAAGTTCCTTTAACAACATTAAATGTTTTGAGCCGGACAACTCTAGTATCTCATCGCATTCATGAACATGTAGCATCCTAAGCTTCTTGAGCTCCCCCAACCCTGGAATGCTCCGCAGCTTTTTACATCTAGAAACGTTCAGTCTCTCCAAAGACATCAACATTCCAAGATTTGGCAGCTCCTCTAGTCTTACACACCCACCAATGTCCAGATGTTGAAGTTTTGACAAACCACAAAGCCCTCCTATTTGTGTCAATTTCTCACATTGCCTCACGATCAGGTATTGTAGGTTTGGGCATATACACTCCGGAAAAAATATCTCCGATGTTTCTGTTGCTAACAGATATATCTGCTTGAGCGAAATCAAGCATTTGTCATCGTCATGGAAAGATTCCAATTTATTGAACTCTCTACCCCTTTCTCTTTCTTCTTCCATCTTTTTAAATGGAAATTCCAGCAACGGACAACACTCTACCGCTAAATCTAGAAGATTGTTCATCTTCCGAAGTTCTTGGGGTAAGTATTCTATCCCACAGAAGCTGATGTGGAACTTTTCCAATTGAGTCAACGGTAGAAGGTGATCGGCCAAGTACTTCAATCTAGGCGCTCCACGGAGAAGCAATTCTTTCAAGCTCTTGAGGCATGACAGCAAAAAAGGAGGCAGCACTTCCAACGAATTGTTGCCTATTGACAGAGCTTCTAAATTGCATAGATTCCCAATCCAGATTGGCAATTCTTCTAAGTTCGCTCCAGACAAGCGTAATTCTTTCAAGGACCGTTGATGTTCGACCTGCGGGGGTAATTCTGTCACATTTCTACAGCCTGAAATATCTATGTATTCCAGGGTCGTAATATTTCCAAGTGTGGCCCTGGAGAAGGTCAACATGGAGCAATCCCTCAAATATAGGCTTTTGAGTTGAATTAGATTGCCAAAAGATTCTGGAAGCATCTGCAAACTGTGAGCACCATTTAGTTTAATGTGTTGGAGGTTTATTAACCTTCCAAAATTATCAGGCAGCGATACCATTTCGCTGCAGTAAGAAAAATCCATGTATTTCAAGGAGCGCAGTTCACAAAATTCTTCCGGCAAACTTTTGAGTGCGGAGAACATGACTGATATGCTAATCTTTTCAAGGTACTGGAGCTGTCCTATGGACTTGGGAAACTTTGAAAATGAGGAAGCAGCCCAGATATGTAGCTCTCGCAACTGGAGAGGAGCCTGCAATGTTTGGCATTTCAGCTACCAGAAATACTTAAATGATGATTTCCGCGTCCAAAATGAAATGAGGTTAGGAAGAAAAATAAACATACCCGAGATTCTCCCTGCCACAGTGTTTTCAACGTGTCCCCGGCCAATTCTAAAACTCTTAAGTTCTCCATCGGTATCCAAGAAGGCAGGCAAGAGTATGGACACTTATACCAGCGGAGCCATCTGAGATTTGTTGACCGCGCTTTCTTCAGTATGCGTTCTAAATAACCATCTTCACCAGCAATAAACTGCAAATTCGAAATATCACAAAAACGGAAATCATTGAAGAGATGCCTCATACAGTTCCCAAACACCTCATCAGTCCATCTTTTGTACCATGGCATTAGCATTTCCGGATTCATTGGCGCCCATTGACGGTAATCACAACCAAGCATCGTAATCGCGCGAACTTCGGTCATTGCCTGCATAAAGATCACAGATCTACATTTTCTTTAGAATAAACAAATATATTTGCTGTAGTCTAACTGGATTGCCTTTTTGCTCTGAAAATCATTGAAATTCAGGTAAAATTTTAAGAAAATCTGACAAGGATTTTTGTAAATCCAAGTTATAGTTCAATTTTCAATATTTTGGGTGTCTTAGAAGTTGTTTTTGATGGTGCTGAATCCATTTCCACCATCCAAAACATAATTCAAATGCTGCTATTGCAAGATTTCTGAAAAAAAAATTCCCCGGATTCCGACCAATTTTGACCGTCCAGACAATTCCTCTGGCTAATTAGACAACTCCTATATTTCTCGTGAAAATAGAAACTTATTCAAATATATGCTAAACACAAAGGTAATTTGAATGATTGGAGCACTTACAAGTGAGGACTGCTCCAGCAAATCATCAATGTCCCTGTTCGTTCGCTGCCAAAGCCGACGGGGCAATAATTCCTGCGAAACATTTCTTCCCAGGTCGCGAATGTGATCATGCATTCTTATGCTATTTTCTGCGCCCACTTCCAACATACACTTGTCCTGTAGATTTTGAATCCCCCTCAAACCCCATATTCTTATGGCAATATCTCTTTTTTCTCCTACGAAAAAAGAAGAAATGTCTAAAAATATTTGCTGATCATCTGAACTCAGAGAGTCGTAACTTATTTTCAACCTTTCTTGTATCTCAGTAGTAGGCAGTATCTTATCAAGTTCATCCAGTATAGCTTCCCAGTAAGATTCATTTTGTCCACAGACAAGCGCCCCGAATACTTTCAGCGACAATGGCAAACCATCGCACGCTCTTACAAATCGATCTGACAAATCTGCAAATTCTGGTAATGGTGATGGTTGATTCAAGGCATAAGAACAGAAAAGCTCTTCGGAGTGTGATCTACTCAACCCCTTTAAATTATAAATTGAGGTCTCTAATACTCCTGAGCTTAAGAGGACATGCTTGTCCCTAGAGGTAGCCAAAATCAAGCTATCAAAGCTAAGGATATCCCTAATTGGCAAAAGCGCTTCCAGTTGAGATTCATGATCTATATCATCAAGAACTATAAGAGCGTGACAAGATGAGAGATACTTTCTAAGTATCCCTACCCCTTCATCACGACTCTTAATTTTGATTTTGATTTTTCCATCTGTTAAGTCTTCTAAGAGATATGACTGCAAATAATTTACAGACTTTCTGAGAGTAGTTTCTCTTACATCAAATAGAAACGAGGATTTACTGTAATCTGATCTCCTAAGGTTGAAGAATTCTTTGGCTAGGGTGGTTTTTCCAACTCCACCCACACCCACAATGCCCACAACCTTGGCCTCCACTGGTTCAGTCTCCTGCTTGTATAGGATTGTCTTTTGAAATTCTTCTAATTTGAGGTTCAACCCAGTTGGATGTTTTGCCACATCCAACAGTGGTTTTGGAACATTTTTTTGCACTCTTTCCACTACCTCATCCAGTAGCTCACCTTCGTCGTCCTCGTCCCTGAATAGAGTAAACCAAGCAAGGGAAAAACGCCCAAGTAAGTATATCATGTAGCGTGCGTCAGTTCAACAACAAATGAAAACTAACATGGATAAGTATGGACAGTAGGGGAAGTACAACTCACCCAATTACAAAACCGCTTATATTCGCAACAGAAGAAAGTGCACCTCTCCATTTCTGAATAATGTCGGAGCTATAACGTGGTTTCTCTTCACCAGTTTCGAAATCTCGTGTAGTTTTCTGTTGAAGGACTCGCAGGGCTTGAGCATATTCTCCTTTGACCGTATGACGGAGCACAGAAGGTTGAACCTTGTAAAACACTGGAATAATGGTTTTCCCTGACTCTACCATTAGGACAAGTTCATCTAAGCACCAACTAGATTCCGCATACCTTGGTGAAAAAACTGCAATATGGACAGACGCGCTATGGATAGCCTGTTCAATCTGTGAAGTAATATTGCGTCCCTCCTCCAACTCCTCCTTGTCCAAAAACGCTCTTAATCCATTGGAAGTAAGGCGTCGGTACAGGTAGCTGGCGAAGGTCTTTTTCACATCGGGACCCCGATGATTAATAAATACATCCCAAGGAATATAGGAAGACGAGTCAGAAGAGGAGGCCACGGAGGAGGAAGCAACAAAACTCTGAGGGGATCTAGTTCGGCTTGCCATTAATCCTGATATCTGGAAATGTTTGAACTGATAAATTGAAAAAGATAAAGCTGCAATGGAATTTGGTAATTGCATACGAGCACGCCTATGCCGTTGGGTCGATGATGTGATGATAGGTGGGTGCTTTGGATACCAAAGATGCGTGTTTAAATGGTGCGCTGCAGATGAGAGATGCCATTTATGTCGTGGTCATAATGGACGATGCGGTATGATATTCCCGGTGCGCTCTGCCACTTTATGAGATATTTATTAGGTATTTTGACTATTTTTTTATTTTATTTTTAAATTTTTATTTTTTTAAATTTTTTTGGCGTAGTCTATTCAAGCAATGAAATGGTCCAGAATTTGGCAAAGATTTTATCATAATCTTATTTACAGTTGTTAAACTTTAGTATTTTGAGTGCCCTAAAGATTTTCGATAGTGCTGAATCTATTTCCACAATGAAAATGGATTCCAAACACTCCAACTACTTGATTTTTTGAATTTTAATTGACCAATCCATTCCCGAAATAAACAACTCTTTTTGTTTTTTTTTTTTGCGCATAACCACGTGCTCAAATATCTTCCACTACTTTTACTTGGCCGACCAACACTGACAGAAAACACTCGAGATTCTAGGCTAAAACCACATCCAGCGATTTACTTGATTTTCCAGACTTCCCACCAAGACGGGAAGATGTACCACGCACTCAAAATATCATCCACTAACTTTCCTTTAGGGCCCACCAGCACGTGAAGAGGGAAGACTCCATGGTGACACGAAGTGATTTCTTTTTTACAACTTGGTATTCCGAATTCACTCTGCACATCATCAAAATCGAAATTTCCTATTCGTTCTGCAGGCGATTTAAACATGCTTTGATCTAATGAGTAATGAAATAATTCTTTATGGATTTTTTGGGATCATTTTAACTTTACAAAAATTTGCATTTCAAAATATTTTAATAAAAGAAAAACTGAATTTTTATTTTTTACATTAACATGCTTTGATTTAATGAGTAATGAGATAATTCTTTATTTAAATTTAAATTTATCTTAATTTTGGATTATTTTGGGGAGTAATCAAATCATTTTAACTTTACAAAAATTTGCATTTCAAAATATTTTAATAAAAGAAAAACTGTGGCAATTATTAATATATCAAAATCAAATTACTACATCAATATTTAATGATATTAAAAATTATATTGTTAAATGAAAAATAACAATTTTAATATTTTTAGCCCATTGGTTATTGTTTAATTTTAATTAATATATTTTTCATATTTTTTTATAAATACCTTCCTCACTTAATCATGGCTAAAGTAATAAATTAACAAAACCATTTTGTTTTGGATATAAATTCTCCAATATAAAATAAATTTTAAATAAAATATAAATTATAAAAACTTAAACTTAACTTAGAATAAAAAACATATGTTAAATTTTGAAAACATAAATTCAAAAATATTAAAACCAAAAAATAAAATTAAAAAAACCTCTTTATCTCATAACTGCAAAAGCAAAAATAAAATCTGAAAATAATAAAATTAAAATAACCTCTTTATCTCACAACTACAAAAATAAAATTTGAAAATAATTGAATTTGAATTTTTCTTCTTCCCATCACAATAACAAAAAGATTCTTTAGTTTATGCTAAACTAAATTATATTACACTGTAAAAATAACAATAAATTTGTCAAATATAATAGGAGATTATCCAATTATATTGAATTAAGTTATATTGTCAAATAATAAATCACAATTAAAAAAGTTAAGAATTTAATTATTGGACTTTAACTTGTTTACGAATGGTAGAAAGTTATTTATAGGAACAATTACTAATTCTAGAATCTCGATTATCCACAATATCATAAAACAATTCTTCACAACAATAAGTGAATGAAGAATAAAAGAAAGCCACACAAATCAAAACTTAAATAGTGAAAAATGATAAGAACAACTAACCAGAATCGATTTTATTAATTTATTTAAAAAAATTTATAAATTTTTTTAATTTAATTTAAATAATTTATAATACTTATAATAATATGTAATATCACCTATTATTAATATTAATATTTAAAATTTTAAGAATTATTTATATAATATCACTTATTAATTTTATAATTTAATTTATTTTTAAAATTCTAAATTTTTTAAATTATTATAAATCCTTAAGTGCTACTAAATTCTAATAAATTAATTTTAATAATTTATACTATAATATCACCTAATTTAAAAGTTTTTATTTAATTTCATAATTTGTTAATTATTAAAAAAAAATCATAATTTTTTTATTAATTTCATAATTTGTTAACTATTTTAAAAAATGTAACATTTTTTAATTCAATATTTTAAAAAAAAAAATTTAAATAAAACTTAAGTTATTAATGAGGTTACGGATCCTGAAATCGCTAAAATTGTTGAGATTTGTTTATGATCTACCTTTTTTAGCTTCCATGGAGAGTTTTATGACCAGGTATCTGGTGTTGCAATGGGATCGTCACTCTCACCTATTGTAGCCAACTTATTTATGGAGAACTTCGAAAAGAAAGCCTTTGTCTCCTTTCCCTTAAGTCGAGCATGGTGAAAAAGTTTTGTAGACGACACTAACATAAAGTGGTCACATGGTAGGGAGAATCTCGAGAGATTCCTTAATCACCTCAACTCAATTTCCTCAGAAATTAGGTTTACCATGGAGATTGAAGAAAATAGGAGCATTCCTTTCTTGGATGTCCTGGTTACCAGAAAATAAGATGGAACATTAGGGCATCAAGTGTTTAGAAAGAAAATTCATACTGACAACTACCTTCACGCTGAGTCTTACCATCATCCTGCTCAGAAATTTGGTGTCCTTAACACTCTTGCTGTAAAAACCCTAAGGATATCCGATGAGGAGCACCTGAAAGAAGAAATCTCTCACCTGACATATGTTTTCTTAGGTATAGGGTATAAGGAAAGAGAAATCAGAAAATCCATAAATAGAGCAAAAGGTACGGTCGTATCCAAGAGACACCAGGGTCCTCAAGAAAGTGATGGAAGGGTTTTTCTACCGTACATTAAAGGTGTGACTGATAAGATTGCCAGGGTTTTGGGGAGGAGTGACATTTTCGCACAATTCTCAGCAACAAGAACCATTAGACAAAAAATGTGGTCCGTTAAAGATAGCATTAGTCATGAGCAGCTTGAAGGTGTTTACAAGATTGACTACTCACGTGGGAAGAGTTATATTGGTGAAACCGGGCACTCTATTCAAAATCATCTTAAAGGGCATGGTGCCAATATTAAACATGAGCAATCTCGAACCTCGACTCTTGTTGATCACTCCTCAAAAACTAAACATCACTTGCATCTTGAGGATGCTAAAATCATTGCAAGGGGGGAACACTATCAAAGACGAAAGATTAGAGAAGCACTAGAGATTATAAAACACCCGCATAACATTAACCGGGATGGAGGATACGAGATTAGTAACAATTGGCGACCTCTAATTCGATAAATGTGCTCCTTATGTTCGTCCTCATCCCAGGTATAATCTATAGGTTTGCTTCTTCTCCTTGTTAGTAAAAAAATTTAGGGTCTCGTCAGTACAAAACTCTAATTATTTCATTCACTCATAAAAAATATTTTTATTAATTAATTTTTATTCTATTAATAAAAATTAATTAATTAATAGTTATTACTAGTAATTAAAAATAAAAATAATAATAATAATTCAAATTAAATTAAATTATATTTAATAATAATAAATTTCATTTTAAAAATTTATTAGGATTAAATTAATAAATTATATTTAATAATAAAAACACTCACTTTATTAGTAGAATTAATAAACAATAATTAATAACTTTTATTTATTAACATTTATTTAAATAAAGTTTTATTATTATTATTTAAAATAAAACAAACAATAGGTTTTTTTATTAATTAATTATTAATTTTATTAATTAAGGCTAATTAAAACCATTATTATTTTATTAATTAATTATTAATTTTATTAATTAAGGCTAATTAAAACCATTATTAATATCATCTAGGGTTATATCATATTAATACTATACAATTAATCAACTTTTAGATTATTAATTTGATTAGACTATTTTAACTCAATCTTTTTAGGTAATATTTTTTAAAAATTTAGTAGCACTTAAGGTTTATTTATAATAATATTTTTTTTAATATTGAATTAAAAAATGTTATTTTTTTTTAAATAATTAAAAAATTATGAAATTAAATGAATAATTATGAAATTAAATAAAAAAATTTAAATCAAGTAATATTATATTATAAATTATTAAAATAAAATTTAAAAATAAATTAAATTAAGAAATTAATAAGTAATATTATATAAATAATTTTTAAATTTTTAAATATTAATATTAATAATAGGTGATATTACATACTATTATAAGTATTATACATTATTTACATTATAATTAGTTTATTAAAATTAAATTAAATTCAAAATTTTTATAAAAAATAAAATAATTATTATTTTTAAATAAATTAATAAAATATGTTCTTGTTGGTTCTTCTAATCATCCTTCACTATTTAAGTCTTGAGCTACACAACCTTCTTTCATTCTTCATTCACTTCTTTTCCTGAAGATGGATCCCCGTTGGGATTCGAAACATCGACCATTGTTTTATGATATTGTGGATAATTCGAATTCTGCAATTAACGACAAACACAGAAGTTTAAAAACCATAATTACTAATCCATTCATGAGAAGAAATAAGGTAAGAAAGCAATGGAGTCTTAGTTGTGTTTTCATCAGACATGTCATCGATGATACATTGTGCTTTAAATTGTTTACAAGTGGTAGAAAGTCATTTATAGGAACAATTACTAATCCGTTCATGGAAAGAAATAAGGTAAGAAAGCAATGGAGTCGTAGTTGAAAAGTGTTTTCATCTGACATGTCATTGATTATACGTTGTGCTTTTCCAAACTCTATATCATTCCCACTATAATTAAAAACTAAATTATGGTAATTTATATAATAGGAGAAACATTAACATAGGTTTTAGTGAGCATTAACGCACAAAAAATGTAATTGCACAAAAGAAATGACTAAAATCAGTGTGTGTTGATAATGAGATTAAATAAATAACATCTTTCATTGGAGTCACCTCAAAAAATGTAATTGCATAAAGGAAATGACTAAAATCATTGTGTGTTGATAATGAGATTAAATAAATAACATCTTTCACTGGAGTCACCTCAGATTCTAGGATATTCTGCAATCCACATAAATAAGAGGGTTTGTTTTAAAATTTTAGCTATCTCCTTTTAAAAAAATTAAATTAATTTGAGTAATTCTAGTTTTAAATTTAAATTTAAATTTTGTCTAGCAAAGATTTGTTGGAATTGCAAATTAATGTGGTGTAGTTTACACAATCCAAGTTCGAAGTAAAATTTCAGGGCATTCTATCTATTTATGCATTCAAAAATACCATTTTAAAAATGAAAAGTTATACACGCTATATGCATATATAGAACCAATATAGATCCGTTTTGAATAGTATTAAATCTCTCGACGTGCATACTTTTTTTCAAGTTTTGTATTCTAAAAGAGGTCACATATAATATCTTTAGCATGGTGGATGTTAAAATTTTCTTTCTTTTTTTCTCATCTTTCCAGAAGTAATTACGGTTGCCTTTGAACAGCTTGTGCGGGTCCCACAATAAAGAGTGACCATTTAGGTTAACTCTAGTTAAGAAGTCTTTCTGTCAACGATGACCATTCCTAAACAAAAAAATACCCAATAACCTATGAGGTTGAACACTATTTAAGGTGAAACTTTATCATAATTAGTTAAATCAATTTTGTGTAGGAGTTACCTTAAGAATTTATAAAGCCAAAATTTTTATACTAACTTGACAAAAAATTTAGATATTTTTTGTTATATAAAAAAAATGGTTAGATTATGATCTAGCTGTAAATTGGTTGAAAAATATCAAAATTAAGACCATTTAATTTTTCAATTAAATATTCTATATCATTCTACCTAAAAAAATTTGTTAAACACCTAAAGGAAATCTTTAAAAACACATAATTTAATGTAAATCTTATCATGTTTAAATATGCTAGCATCATGAATAGTGTAAAACCCCATGCTCAAATGGCTTGTTGAAATCAAATTTAATTTAAGATGTACGTTCCCTACTACATCATAGGTACCATGGATTTTGGACATGAAGCACCATAACCACATCCTAAAAATTAACTTAGTTTTTATTTATGATATATAAGTAAATATTTGACTGCACATTACACATACTAGAATCAATCTATGTAAACCTCTTATATATTTCCTAGTTCCAAGACGAAGATAATTCATTATATTTTAATAAAATAAAACTCTTTTCTTGTAAAAGTTTTTATGACTTGGGTAATTGATCTATTGCATGAACCTGCTTATTTATATTTTATTTTCAATGTCATATTATAGTGGTGCATATTTGTTTCTTATTTCTTAGTAATTTAAATATGTAATATAATTGTAAAATGTAAGGTTATCAAGTTTTTATTAATATAAAGATATAAATGTGAAAAAATTCAAAACAATGCTAATTAAAAGTGAATTTGATTAACTGGAAACTTTTATAAATAAAATAAAAAGTAATTAGAATTAAAAAACAAAATAATTATAATATATTTTCTTAAATGGAAATATTTTGCTTAAATGAAAGTGAGTTATATAATTTTCGGGTGGAGATTTGGTTGGTTTTGGGATTTTTTTTTGGGCCTAAGTAGTTATGTATTTTGGCTTTGCAGGTGGTGTTGGATTAACCCTTTGTATGTTCTAGATGACGTTTTGTCGAGTGCTACTCAGAGTCCTATTGTGTTAATTTCTTTCGGTGTGGGTTTCTAGTGTTGTCCATAATTCAGTCCTTTAGCTTTAACTTTGTCTGGATCTCCTGTCTAGATGTTGTTGGTTGTAGAATTATCTTTGAGGAAGTCC